>KZ872125.1:41777-52112 GCA_003456935.1 Machilis hrabei
CGGGTGGGATTTAGAATCTTTAGCTGTTGCAAAAGCAGCTTTTAGCTTTTCGCTTAAGCCGTTTACCTGTTCGAAGCTAATATTTTACTTTTTTGGATTAAGGATTGAAACTGCTACGTACATTGAACGGCTGAGTTTTATTTTCGTGAATTCATGCATTTTGAACAGCAATCAGATATATCATTAACAAAATCTTAAAGACGTGAAGTGACGTTAGAGTTATCAATTTTGTTGATCTCTTTCCTCACTAATCAAATCCAAATTAGCTTTGTTTCACCAATTTTCCATCGTCTTCCGAAAACATTGCGTTATTCATAAGTTAAAAGAAGTGTTTTTCAAATCGTTCTTTGACATCTTCCTAAAACTTGTATTGGACGCAATGCACATCTTAATTTGGGACTCTTGGTGAAACTTGAGGATGCTGTGTTTATGTGTTACTTTCATTACAAATTTCCGGTACAACTTAAGGTTGGCATAGTACACCACATACTTTGACTTGTTATGGGGATTGGGTACGAGTTTGCGTAGTTAACAAGTTTTTAGCATGAAGCTCTTCTAGAGCCTTCGTGGAATACGGAGATACAATATTTGAAACTACCAATCACATCAATTCAAAACTCGCCCCCACTAAGTACAGACCTGACTTTCTTCAACTTTCCACCTTAAGTTATGACTTTTTATGTTTAAAAGTTTAGACCTAGCTCTGTTCAATGCCATAACTTAACCTAATCTCTTCCAATTACACCACCACCATTGTCATAAAAGAAAATAATATAACTTCCACTTTTCAACTACAGCTCCAACACCAGAGCGGTACACAATTGAAATAACACAGACCAACAGAGGACCTCTCACCGAAAATCATTCCACACGCAAAAACTCACACCGCACGCTGAAGCTACCACTCGCAACCAACTCACATCGCAGCAAAACTAGCTCCCATCAAGTTTAGACCGGACAATCTACATCGTTGCACCCTAAGCTAGGCTATTTTATATTTGCAAGTTTAGACCTAGCTCTGTTCAACAACTTAACTTAACCTCATCCCTACCAATTATGTCACCCTCATTGCCATACAAGAATACTATATAACTTTCATATCTCAACTACACTTCCACCACCTATAACACCTTGATAGATACCATACGACTGCCCTGGTCTTTGTCGACAGCTGTACAGCTTCCTAGAAAGGGTGCTCTCATCTCCTCTGAATTGTGCTAGGAACAATTCACGGAATTGGTCGTAACTGTAGATGTTACTGCGTATCGAGTTATACCAAGTCTTGGCATCTCGATGTAGCAATTTCCCCATTAGTAGAGCTTTAATGGTTAGGCCCACAGTGTGGTAATATTCTTCTACTTCATCTAAAAACCGTATCGCATTATCTGTTTCTGACCCATCGAAGCCTAAGTGCTTGGGTACGAGTACTTTATAGGAACTGATTTCCGCATTGCGCGTTCCTCGTTGGTCGAACCGCTGTCCGTGCCTTCTTTTCTTTGACCATCTTGCTCCGTTGGAGCTATCGACTTCACCTCAAAATTTTTCTTCACCGTACTCTTCCTCGCTATCCAGTAGGTCTCTGGGCTTCACTTGCCCCTCTTTCCTTCTAGATGGCCCCTCTTTCGCGGTCGCGTACGCATCTGTCATTTGTCTGACTCCTTCACGCATCTGGCCACTTTGCCTTCATCGTCGGCCCCTGGGGACGTTTTCATCATCGGTTTCATTCCGATCCGTCCTGCCTTCGTTACGATCGGGTTGATTCCGACTTAAGTTCACATCATTTCAGACTTGTTCACGGTCGGGGTGGTTCCGTCTTAGTTTAACGTCATTTCGGACGTTTGTCTGGTGTAAATATGTTAGATTACCGTCATTCCGGACGTTTGTCTGATTTAATTATGGTAGATTACCGTCATTCCCGACGTTTGTGCGGTACCTCTCTGCCTCTACACCGTAATTTTCGCTCCTGACCGAATCTCGATCGCTGTTGTCGAGGTATCCCCCCGACCTTTCCTTCACCCCCTTGTCGTGGTGATCCCTGATCTGCCAATCGCCAATTTGAGCTACTCTCAAGGTCAGGCCCTCCACCACGGCCTCCAATCTTACTACCCTAGTTACGCTGCGCGCTTCCACTACCTGCGTCTCCGTTAGCATCGTTGCCTCGATTGCTTCGATTTGCTGCGCCATCGCTTACTGAACTTGGGTGTCGAGTTCCATGGCCTAGTTCTATCACTTCCCGTTCTCCTCGCTCAATTCTCTCCTTAGTCTGTCTAAGACCTTGCTTTACCCCAGCGAGGTCTTTGGCCATCCCTTTTATTTCTTTGTGATGTTTCTCTATATCGTTGGACAGTGTGTGGTGGATTTCTCCACTTAGTGTCCCCGTCGCGTTTACCAACTCGCCCTGCAGTTTGTTGTTGGGCCGTGCCACTTCGCCCCGCAACTCCATGTTGGCCCGTGCCACTTCGCCTTTCAACTTTGCATTGGCCGTTTTCGCCTCTTTGTTGGCCCGTGCCATTTCGCCTTTCAGGTCCTTATTGGCCTGTGTCACTTCACCCCTCAACTCTGTTGCTTCTTTATTGGTCTTTGCCAATTCTCTTTTCAGGTCCTTATTGGCCTGTGTCACTTTGCTTTTCAGGTCCAAGTTGGTCAAACAGCTGTGCGCACCACCATGGTGGCTGCACTTCATCATCCCCTCCGGTGTTCGATGTTTCGCTGTCGGAGCTAGATTTGTTCTTTCGCGTGGCTCCCCGGGTTATTCTTCCCGGCGCTGTGGTTTTTCGGGGTGACTTCATTACTTTCCTTATTCTACGCTGATCTCTTTTTGGCTGCACCCTTGAGGTTGTTTCGGGGATGCCCGTTGATTCTATCAGTGGTCCCCCCTACCCTTGGCTAGGTTCACCTGTGGCTGGTTCCTCTAGCTGTGGGTTAACCACCAATTCTTTGCTCTCCTCTGCCATTTCACCCTGGATATTTGTTGATTCAGTAAAATTTGTCTTTTGCTTTATTTACTATAGAGCGACCAAAAATTTTCACCACCTTGGTGTTCGATGTAGTGGTCTCTACAATGATTATTATTTCTTTGTATCGATGTTTAATTAAAGTTTCCCTTTTACTTTTCAATGTATGTTGCCCAATGCAACCTCTTTGACCACTGTGCCCCTGAATTCTGTGTATTTAGTTCACTGTGTCAAGACCCAATTCTGGGTTCCAAAGTAAACCTTTGGTTAAGTTGCCCCGTGCTTATTTCGCTGTAATTGCTATGTATCGAGCCCCAACGTTCAGTAGAAGGAGAAGCTTGTGGCAACTTGCCCCGTAACACTCTGTGTGATGGGTGCAAAGTGTCGACACCAACGTGTGGGCGTCAAAGAGAGGTTATTTCTTTGGCCCAATTTGCCCCGTGGTTACTCTGTGTGGTGGTTGCAAAGTGTCGGCCCCAACGTTCGGGCGCCAAAGAGAGTTTACTTTGAATAAATTGCCCAGTGTTGGTTGTCGGTGTGGTGCTAGGTATCGAGCCCCAACGTCTGGGCGCCAAAGAGAGTTTACTGTATAACACCTTGATAGATACCATACAGCAGTGGCTGTAGTTCGGCCCCGGCTGACCATAATGCTGTCCACTGACCTTGCCCTTGGGTATCGGCTGTTGTCAGTGTAAAGCACAGGTTTTGAACCAGTACCCCAGACTACTGCCACTCTCTTGAATTTGCTTGTTGGGGTCAATGTTATCCCCTGAGACCCCGGCTAAATAGATGTCAATTTGAAACCTGGTTCTCGCTTACCCAGGCATGCGTGTGGCTACCACCCACTGCACACTACCACACAACATTAAAACATAACATATATGTCACACTCACCCACAATCACAATAACCTGTGCACACTTTCCAGATTCGGATTTGGCCTTCCAAGTGCTGCACCTCTCCTGTGTAAAAATAACATACAACCTTATCCTATAAATAACACTGATTAAGGTCCACATGCGCTTTTCTCACTAACTACAAGAATGTAGACGACAACAGTGTGTTCTGTAAACCACTCTTTATTGTCTAAACAATGTCGACACCACGTGTGTCGACCTAGCTGAAGGCTTAGTCTCAAAGTTGTAGTTAGTCTCTTGGTACAAGGTAGGTTCAGTTTATAAAAGTGATTACCGTTGGTACGATATGTACTCCATTGCATATATATATATCATGTCAATATGTCCAGTGTATCTTATTATGATAGTTACAATACTGGATGCAGTTGTACTAATGACTTGAACACTAATTAATCCATTTACATACCTTCAATATGTACAAAGTATGTTACTATAGGGTACCATGCATGTTTCTGCATATCCAGGCTGTATTGTAATGAATTACCGTATCAACATTCACCGTAGTGCATAACAGTATTTGTAAGGTGCACCAGGGACACGAACTTTTAACGTTGTTAATTTATTGTACAGTTATTTAGCTATACTTTGGCCTAATATCCCCTTTGTTAAATGTTCGTTTATTCTTATTTAACTAGCAAACACAACAATATTAATAAATCAACAGCTTAACTAAGTCGCACGCCTACAGTATCCTAACACAGGATATATACACCCTATTTAGGCCTTTGATAATGAAAAAACCCTTTTAAAACGTCGATCTGATCGTATTTATAGTTCTCAAGATGTGAAGTTAGGAATGGCTGTTCTTAGTTAGTGCATATCGCGAATTTGGTTTGTAAATTAGTTTTTATTCCAAGATGACGCCATGGAAGCGTCCTTTTGATTCTTCGTTCTTCCTTTCAACAATTAGACGGCAGCAACATCTGAGCTGCATAACACATAAAGATATACCAACTTTAGGACCACGTCGACTGGACGTTAATGTTTATAATGTATATAACGACTCATAGACCAATAATATCGGTTTAAATCAATCTGAATACTGGCGTCTGCTTTGCATAGAATCTAGGCCTAACTCACCTCTGTCGTCGATTCACTTTTTTCTTAACTGTGATCGATTATCGTAAAAATTGTACTTTGTTTTAACTTACCAGTCTCGACGAATGTTAATTATACTTCCCTGTAACTGTTATATTCACCATTTGTTCTTTATTTGCTATTTATATCCACTGTTCAACGCAATAAAATATAAGTACGTGTTTCACTGAACAACGCACTACAAGTCCTGTTCCTTTATTCCATACCGCTTCGCGCGTATCGAACTGGTGCTTATCACAGTAACTCGGATGCCTTCCGTCCACACTAATTCACTGTTTAACGTTAATATTCGTTTCCACCCCTCCTTTTTTAAAACAAAAGTTCTGTTATCTGTACACAAAATAGCCTTACTTCTACTATACAAAAGTCCTTAATTTAAGTTCCTTAACATTATAACTCATTCATTCCACTCTATTGGTGTAAAACAACGTTTGTGGCAACTTCTGCTCAATCCATTCGTTACACACCAGAGCCGTAGACGAGTGAACTATAACAGACCAACAGAATACCAATCGCAGCAAATCTCGCTCCCACCAAGATAGACTTGACTTTCTTCAAATTCACGCGTGAGCGAGCCTATTTTATACTTTCAAGTTTAGACCTAGCTCTGTTCAACACCATAACAGAAGGGTGCCTTGTCCCAGTCAACTGTATACATGCTCATTTTTTAAACACATTTACTAAAAACATATAATAATGATGAGATTTCAAAAATTAAGTGGCAACCTTTAATGTGTTATTCATGTTTTTAAGTTTATAAATAAGAAATTTGCGTTTAGTTTTCTCATACTTAATTATGAAATAAATTAAGTTTTCAGTACTTGTGTCAGATTTTCATCAGTTAAGTGAAAGTTAGAATGTTTATTTTTGCACTAGTATATAGGATTTAAATTGGCCTATGTTTTTGCAGATTCAAACATATCATTCTGCAAAAGGCATAATTATCGTTTTTTGCAGTCTTTGCGGCAAAGATTTTCCCGTTTCTTCATAGTGCCTCTGCAGGCATTCAAACATACTCGTTCGCCTGGCTGCATTGACAAGTGATCGAGATTGGTGGTACATTATTTTAGCGGAAGCCGTTCTTTAAAACAGACGCTATTGCACTTCAACAATTGGTAAAACAAGAACAGTACAGCTGGTTGGAAGGTGAAATTATCTTCACACATCCGAAATATTGAGCGAAGTGCAATTCACGTACTGTGAACCACAGTGTGTGGTGTGTACTTATTTAACATCAGTTGGTTCATTATCAAGACACAGAATGGCAAAAGGCGACATAACAGACCNTGTTCGTTCCACTTCCAGTTCCAGGAAGAAAGCGATACATTTAAAGCAGGGCCGGCCCCAGATATTTTGGCGCCCCAAGCAAACTACCAGGTTTTAAACGCATATTTGAAAGTGATATATGCCAATGGTGTTACAGCTTGTGTGTGGCACATTTGATTTTGTATTCCAATTTATTTAGAACGAGATGATCTTTCAGACATGTACATGTAGATTCAAACTAGGGCCTGTATAACCCGTTAAAATATGCACTATGAGTCAATACTAACAATCATGCATTTCAATGACATGTATAACGATGGCTAGTACACTACCCGTTAAAATGTCAACGTTGTCTCACACAAACGAATAAACAAATGCGAATAAAATTAAATATATTTATTTTGAAACATTATTTGGTGATATAGCCTTTGCGTATTAAACATATTGTAGTATCTGGATTCGAACCCGTGCTTATGTATAACGATCAGTAATTGCTATTTCTGAAAACCATTAGTTATTATATATAAATCAATACCAGTCGATAAATCCACATACTTTGGTTCAAGAAACAAAATTCGGCTAACATTCGGATAAAACTCCAGCTTCATAAAACAATTGATGTTTCTAGATTTGAAACCGTAACTTAAGTGCTAGATAATTTTTAGCTGAAAACTTATTCGACGTTTGAAAACTTTCAGTGTAAAATATCAACGTTTTTCTAAGACAAATATTTTCAGCTATATCGCGTTTTGATCATTAATCGAGTATTGGACTCTGGATTCGAACCCATAACCCTAAGATATAAATAAATAATTGCGATTAATGCATTCAACATTAGAAAACTGTTGATTTTAAAGTCAACCTTTTTCTACGAAAATATATTTGCGAGTAAGCGCTATATAATATAAAGTGCATAAAGGCCTCCAAATTAGAACCAATGACAGTGAGATTAAAGTAAATTACAACGCACTGATCTACTCAATATTCCCAAACGTTTAGTACAACAACAAATCATCTATTGCTAATACTTTTTTTTATATTTTGCTACACTTACTTTCAGATCTTTCTCCTTGATATGTATAAAACTATACCTTTGGATCCAAACCGGCAACTCTCAAGTTTAAATAATTAATGAAGGATAAACATATCCACATATCAAAAGGTATGGTTTAAAAATATCGTCTATGACGAACTCTTTCTGACACATCGCTGTTGCTCGTTAATCAAATTAAGGTGATGGTCGATGTACTACTGCTGACATATGTTTTTGAAAATGTTCGATGTTTATGAGTTCACCACTAAAAATTAATCCAGCACATATGCTCACATCACAAGGTCTTGCATGGAAAGCTTGATTACGCATAACAAAAATAAAATTAACCTACTCCAATGAATACAGTTTATATGTTTGGGTGTTGAGTCATCGACTCTCTGTACGTGAATTCATATGGGTTGAATGAAACGTGGACTTTATCAGCCATCAAGATGATCATGAGATCGACTAAATAGTGGAGTGTTATTCGGAGTATGATGTACACCTTGGCTATCCACTTGCTCAAAAAAGGGTAAAAATTAACCAACATATGCTATCTCCGTATTCCATGAACGCTCTAGAAGAACTTTATGCTAAAAAAACATAATCTACGCAAAGCTCACACCCAATCCCCAAATACATGTTAAAGTATGTGATGCACTACACCAACGTTAAGTTGTACCTGAAACTTCGGATGAAAATAACACGTGTTAGCCACACCCTTAAGTTTCATCATGAGTACTAGCATTAGCCATACGTTGTGTTCAATAGAAATTGTAGGTAGATGTCAAAGAACGATTTTTAGAAGGACTTCTTAAAACTTATGAATAACACAATATTTTGGAAAACAATGGAAAATCTGTAAAAAAAAGAGTTAATGAGCAGTTGGTTAGTGAGGAAAAGAGATCAACTTTTAATAAACCAAGTGAGACAATTAATACTAGTTGCTCTTAGAATTCAAATAATTCACTCATCTACCACTATGATGATGGCGCCGTAGTCAAAACATGAGAGTTATACTGCTTTCTTTTATGAGATTGGTAGGGATGAGGCTAAGTTGTGGAGTTGAACAGGACTCGGGTTAGTCTAGATTATGAAGCTGAAGAAAGTCTGTCAGAGCTTGGTGAGAGCGGGTTTTGATGTGTGGTAGTTTAAGTGCGTAGAAGAGTTGGTTGCGAGTGGTATAAATCACTATGGTAGTTCATGAGTCTTCCGCTCTGATTGTGGTGCTGTAGTCGAAATTTTAAAGTTGAATAAAGTCAGGTGTGAACTGGTTGGGAGTGAGATTTAATAAAATATATAGTCATACAAGATCAATTATCATTTTAGTTCGGCTGGCAGATAGTTCACTCGTCTGCCACGAGTGGTATGAATTTCAGTAACTGGTATGATTTGGAAGCGGGTGGTATGAGTTTCAGTGAGTGGTGCCGGTTTAGCAAGTGGTATGAGTTGGTCTGGTGTGGTTAAAGTTGGCAGTAAGTGGTATGAGTTGGCAGCATGTGATTGAGTTTCAGCATGTTAGGTTAGGTGTGGATGTTGAGTCGAAGGTAGCAGACCAAGGTTAGGTTAGATTTGGCTACGCTAGATTAGGTATGGAGTTGTCGGCGAGCTTCCAAACTACCCAGAAGGAAGTAATGGACGATAAAAAGGTATGTATATTGAGGCGGTTAAAATAGTCACTTTTTTGTCTATCTGCAAGCCCATGGACGACATTGTTTTTGTGCAGTTTTTATGATTTCGGTCCCCAGAACACGTTGCAATGTAACGGAAATATCTTATTTCGCGGTTACAGAGATCGGTGATAGACGTATACAGACATTTGTCGTTTTATAAGATAGTTATATTTATTGTTATATTCCTAAATTCACTTTGTTTACTGGCTTTTAAAGACAGCATTCACAACTTCTTTAAATATTTAGTATCAAGATACAGTAACCTCTAAATAAACAGTGTTACAATTATGTTCGATAAATATCAAAATAACAGTTTAAAGTCAAACATAAGGTGTGCACTTATTTTTAGCACACATTTCAAATGGTAGACCAAACTTCACTTTATCCACAAAATGTAATCCCTCTAATACACTGATAAAGGCAGATCATTAAAATCTCATGAAAACACATGAGACAGTGGTCAACAAAGTATTGTTTGAAAATCAAGTTAATTGTAAGTGCACAATACTGCTCATTAATGCTGTATATGTCTGTGAAGACAATGTAATTGAGAGCGCCGACATGATCACAAATGACGGGGAATCATATATCACAAAATTTATTAGGTAATAAAGGATATTGATATTGAACACATGCTATATTACTCCTTTACTACAAACTAATAATGTTAAACTGATTCTCCGTTGATTCGTTTAGAAGATACATACTATATATTTAAATAAAATGTGTTAAACATAGAGCAATAACATCAAGTGCGTCAGAAAGCTTTACAGTTTCTCGCAGCGCTGTGACTAGCTTGTTTGCAAGCAATTTCAATTTAAGCAAGGGCTGAGTTCCAAAAATCTCAACTTAAGCTACAGGTTTGGAAAATGTAAAACCATGTACAAGATATCCATGAAATCACCAATTTGTTAGTGGTTGTTTTGGTACTAATATAATATCTAAACGGTAACCAGAATAGCAACTTGGATAAAAACAAACAAACATCGAAGTTGTAAAACGGCATTTTCCAATTGTTGCTTTTTCTCCCTTTGACGTATTAAAGTGTAACAGAAATGATGTGGTTATATGCTTCATATTTCCTTAAAGCTACTATTGATCCCACTTTGTTTGGATGGTACAAACAAATGAGGATAACAAATTTTACTTCCATTTTTCTAAAGAAAACTACAATAACATGCTGCCACCCTGATGAACCTTGTTTAAGGACCAAATGTATTTCAAATTGGCAGACACTAATCAATCATTATGAATAATTGTATTAAGAGCCATTGCACCTAAGAATCAGCCAGGTGGTGGAAAGTGACATTTTTGATTTTCATGAAATTTGGTAGGAACATTGTACAAGCAATTTTATGAGCTACTCAATATTCCCAAACGTTTAGTACAACAACA
>KZ872132.1:17833-29432 GCA_003456935.1 Machilis hrabei
TGTTTGGTGAAGATTTCACATTTCTATCTTGTTTTGTTGCTTTCCTGTTACCGGTCAAAAGTGCACCATGACTTTACGGACACAGTGTATATATATATATATATTTTTTTTTTGTTAGTGTTACTGCACCAGGAACCGCCAGTTGGCATTACTTCTGGTGCATTATCTACTAATGGTTATGAACACTTTTTGTTCCGACAGTGAGTGCACACACTTAGGACAACACAAGTGCACACTTAGGACAGCACAAACATCAATGTCTTACGCGGGATTCGAACCCACGACCTTTTGGACAGGAGTCAGGCAGTCTACCTACTTCCCCCAGCAGGTCGACAACAGGTAAATATTGACTCATAGCCTACACGTACAAATCATTAGTGTTCAAATATATCATATGTTTTCCAGCATTTGTTGGGTGATAGTGTGGCGCTCTCTGGAATGTAATGCCCTCATGTTTCGATTTAAATGCTTTTTTGAGTGTGTGATGTATTGCAGATATTGCACTCAAAACGTTTAACTTATAACAAAAATTTGAAGGCATTGTTTTTCTGGGCACAGTACTGAAAAGGGTTCTCAACTGTCCTTTGTCCTGGACTCTTCCTGGAAATTATCTAAATGTATCAGGGAAAGTGAAAATCCCGAATTATGAGCAGTATTTACTAGTATAATAGTTTTGACTTTCGTATCTTTTATTTCCAATAATGTAGAAAGAAAAGCAAGAAAAAAGCTGTGTTGTTCTAATCTTTTGCCATTGGCCATTCATGTTCTCTTACTCCTCTATTGTCCAACTTACTTGAATTAGAGTCTGGCCTAGCAGACACCAGCATGATTTAAGCATTTAGTAGCAGATGGGCAAGCTAATACTGAACGGAAATGAAAGCCATCTAACGAAATGTTACTAACATTTTAATCGCCAGCCTGTGATTCCGTTTTAAAATTGTTCAGGTTTTGAAATTTACAGATGCAGTTCAGTAGCTGTGGGTTGTTGTGTTGTAAAAGGTGGGTCCCCAGACGCCTCGCCTATCTTGTCCAGTAATGCCAAATTAAGAAGTTGGGAACCCTAGAACTGAGTAATTAAAAAAATAAGATTGATAACGGTTCCTGTCATATATAAGGATCGATATGTTCGAATCAGCGCTAGCTGAAGTGGGTGTTCAAAGACGCTCCATAAATGTCTTCATGTAATATATTTTTGTTGGTGTTTCTATAATAAAAGCAAAATATTGTGAAATTAAATGGATAAGAGACAAAACTTTCAATGTCAAAAGGTAAAAAACAAACCATTGTTGCTACAATTCACATCACACGAGTGCATTTTTAAGACGCATTTGCTAACATCACTAGCAAAGTTTTGAACTCTAAAAGATTATACAGCTATTGGAGTTACTAAAATGTATCAAAGTATGAACTCGTGTGATTTAAGATTACGTAACAGCAGGCTTTGTTTGAAAACAACATTTTTTTTTAGTCGTACGTGGCCAAATATCTTAATTTCAGTAATTGAAACTGTTCATGTTTTTCATTGTTTATAATATCTGAATACTATTCTAATTGTTATTTTATGTAAACGTTACATCGTAAAAAGTAGTGTATTTTTAACCACAAACCCATCTGAGGCTACTATTTAATTGCTTTATTGGCTATCGAATGTCTGGTATTCAGCTAAGTTGCAGCTAGACATGCTCTAAGATGAACTGTGGCAACACTGTTAAATGTCACCTCCCTTCTAATCCTCTATGTTGCACGTACTTGGATTTTCCTTTAACAGCTTTGGTGTGAATAGTCGTTCATTAAAATGACAAGACGACAGACAGGAAGTATAAAACCAAGACGCTATTCAGGGCTACCACAATAATTTTGAAAGGTCTCTGTTTTAAAAGTCACAATTTACGTTTCCACGGGTGTACATTCTCGCTCAAGGTGCCAATAGAGTTACTTTATGAGGCGCTTAGAGTTAATATTTGCAATCTCTTACACCATTTGTAAGAAGAAAGAAATATAACTTTTGTGAAAGAACCTATCGCCAGTGTCAGTTCTGTGGTGAAATCAGTATTTTCGTGTGCAAGAATTGACTTTTGGTTTATTCGAGTTTATGAACTTTATTATTTATTACTTATTGATGCTTGGAGTTATTATGTCTATACGGGAAGCTTAGGATTGTTATTGTTGTTACTATCCGTCACTGGAATATTCGCTGTTGTCAGGTGGTTTCCCCGTTTTATTCTGTGTCACCTGCTAATGTTTCAATGCAACTCTTCGCTCATTAATTTTTAAAACAGTTGAAATAGCTGTTTTAATAATGAAATAACCCAAAGTTCACCACGGGGAGGTGGTTGCAAACCGAGCTCCCCCATTCCGATTACAAAGCTATTTATTTAGTGGTTACGTATCGTACCTTTGTGTTGAATTTTGGCATTATTTTACGAGATTTAAATCTAGTACAAATGAAGCCATCTCTAGATTCGTGACCACAAAGTGCTAAAGAAGCTTTAGTCAAATTTCCATCGGAAAAGTGGAATGTCAATGGTGGTTCAGTTAAGTTACAATCTTGCCATGATATCAAATCTGTGTAATATTCTTCCTCAAAGTTTAAAGGTGGGATCTGAACATACCTGATTGTAGTAGATAATCTTGGTGTTAATCTCGCTTTCATAATTCATCTCATTGAAAGCTGTCTGATATGTTTTCTATCATCACATAACATTGCTAGTATAATATTTCGGGATATCCAAAGTATCCATTACGCTGAATCACAGGGTCGATGACATGTTTTAGTTCGTTTGTGAGCTGAATCTAACTAATCCCATTAAGTCCTTGCAGAATCGGTTGCACTTAATTCTGAACCAAACTGGAGCGTATACTTTCACCACATAATCCACTAATACTTTAAGATTTTCAGATGGATGTGTAGTTCCAATACATAAACAAAGCAATAGATTGGCTGTTGTCAACCATCTGGAGTGGGCAAGGTTTGCAAGACCTCTTTGGGATTAACTTTCACTGCACTTGCCACTAATTACGGCACGGCATATTTCTAACAAATATTTTTGATCCATACGTAAATCATTTTTATCTACTTCAGGTAAGTCTGCTTTAATCAGAATGAAGTTCTTTACAACTTCAAGCGTCTCGCAGTTGGCCACAATTTTACCAACCGGTCCTGAAAATCCCTGTGGTCCTGTTTTTCGTCCTTCTAGATGATTAAAAAGTTATCGCAGTGAAATTTCGTTTCCAAGAAGTTGGCAAATAAGCCACTGTAATGGCTTTCAACAATATTCTTCGAGTAATCTTACCACTAAACCTTTACGACCCGTATTGATAGCTGTGCCATCACACCCAATGGCAGTAATATTTGTCGTAAGGTTATCTTGACTCTCTAAGAATTCGACTATACTTAATTTGATTTGTACAGCAGATCCAGACGAAGGCGGGACATGTCTGATGTATTTTGTCCCTGGTTCTTAAACTAGAACGTAATGTTCTTCTATAACTGTTTTTATATGACATGGAATCACTAGTTTCCAGCACCAAAGTTTTGTTTTTACGTCCTTTAAAATATAGTCCGTTAATGGATGAAGCATTTCCTTTTTTTTTCTTCACAATGTTTTTTCGAAGTTTTTGTCGTTGTCTTCTAATTTTCATTCTGTCTATAATGTTCGTAGTATCAGTTTGTGAAACTATTCCAACACCTTCTAGTTCAGCACTTGCAATAATAGCTGCGCTCCTATTGACACACCCGTTCTATCACATGCTAAAGCAAGCGAAGGTAGTGAAGCTCTCATTTGGGTAAATTTCTTTGTTTTAAATGTCAAAGGGTCACAAGTATCAGTTGTTGATGATCCACCACTTTCCTTTTCAGCGTGTTTATCTTCCTTTGATGAACCTTCAGTATTTTCTCTTTGCCTGTGACCCTTGAGCCTTAAAGTTTCTTTCTCCTTTCTTTTCTGTTTCTTTAAGATGTTCTGGGTTGCATCATAATCAATAGAGCCTATAACCATGTTTCGTTCAGTTCGTTGGTCAGTGAGAATTATCTGCTCACTCCTAGGAATTTTGCGGAACTTCTCACAACTACACGCTGAAAATTCCCTGCATTTGCATGCTGAAATGTCAAATAATCTTTTTCTAGCATCTGGTTTGAACTGTTTGAGTTTCAGTCTTAATATTTGCCTGTTTTGAAGAGAAAATGTCAGATTTCAAATGCGTTGGGGCACTGGAAGAAATTGTCATACAAATGCAAATTTTCTATACTATTACGATTTAGATTTTGATATCTGATGAAAAAAAAGCTTACACCTCTACACCTTTATCATNTACTTACAACTACACATTTTCCTCTGGGGCATGGGTTCGTATATGCCGGTGTTAATTTATATTCCGTGGTAGCAGGTATTTAAACTGTACCGTACGTTACCTCCTTATGAATATTGGCCGAAACATCATACTTTCTACCGTAACCTTGTGTTATCTTATCACTATGGGTAATGGTTACGCTCTTTTAAACAACTAACTTATCTTATTAAATAATACATAACGTATCTTTTCTAATTCTTTTATTTGCTAACCAGGTCACCCTAAAACGCCCCTAAGCTGATCGTCCACAGTCTCCAGGTATAAAAACGGCTCATTTCATTTCTCCCACGACACCACAGTAAAATTGCGTATTTGAAGCTCGTGGGACGACATATCCACTTCACTAGCTTATTTATGCATTTACGGCTGTTTGGCCACAGTGCCAACAAAATTAAACTATTGATTCGCCACGTTCTTTCCCTTCCAGCAACTGCCTGCCGGCCTAGCTGCTTATTTTTCAGTTCACTCACGGCAGACACACATCGTCTTGCCAGGCCACTGCTTGGTGACTGACCTTTTTTTACGTCACCCCTCGCGCGATTTTCAGCCACGAGGCCTTGACCACATTTAGTTACCACGCAGTAATCAAAACTGTTTCCGTCATGAAACTCCCAGTACTGCCTGGCAACAGGTGTGAGCCAACAGACTTTGCTAACGTTTGCAAGACTTTCCAGCTCACTCGTACTAATACAGAGCTTCTAAAACTTTGCATTGACAATGTTAAGCAAATATCATATTCGTTCTTTCCCAAATAAAGTCTGCCACGCTAGGCTGAATATCGTGGTTTTAAACAAATTTGGTTTGCCAAAACAACAATTTCTATTAGACGTAAACAAATTATAAAATATGCGACCATGCATATTACACTCCCCCCTACTTAAATCATAACTCCATCATCAACACACCTCACATAATTCAATAGACCTTGCTCTTCTCTGTTCCCTACTGCTTACAGGCGTTGGGGTTCCCGAGTTTTACCTACCTCTAACTTCGCTCAGCATCCTCTAGTCTCGCAGAGAACTTACATGCTATTAGATCAGTATTTCCAAACAATTTTCCACCTACTGAGTTTCAGGGTTCTACAAGCTAATAATAATTGCACGGATACATGTATTTGAGTTTGAGTTGTATTGCGTTCTTCTCTTTCCCGTCCCACATTAGGCTGGTGGACGGTGCACCATGTATCCCTTTCTCCCCATCAGACAACGATCCTGTAACATACAAAATGACTGGACAGCATTTTGTTCGAACATTCTTATCCTAACTCTGAAACAAACTCTTATTACTCATGTGCGTTGTCAATAAATCTTCACAATTACATCGTCCTTATTCTATCTATCAACTAAGCCCTCATTACATCATAAGTTTATTTTTTCCACTTAACACTATGCATTTCCCATATATCCTGGCTCTGTTAGCAACACCTACGACACAACACGATAATGGGAATCATGATGCTTATGCATAGTATTATTACTGCTATCGCTGCCGGGATGGCCAGAATGCTCAACATTGAATCCCCGAGTGATCCAAATCCAATATTAAAGCTGAGCCAAGCCCAACTTTCCCTCTCAGGAATCCAGGACATTCCCTGAAAATAGTTAATTTTCCTTAAACCTAGCGTTGGGTCTTCGAGACAGAACTGCACTGGTTCGCATACTGAAGTTGTGTCGCTAATCAAACACAGTTTATCTACGTGGCACTGTTCGCCCGTCAGTAACTCCACAGTCACCTCCATAGGATAGTTTTGTAGGGACACTGCCTTCGTATGCACCTTAATATTCTCAATGGACACTGTTACTTCTCCCGGTAGACATTTACTGACTGCTTTAAAAGTAGCCTTAGCAACTATCAAACACTTGTAACATCCAGTCACTGTAATCATCGAAATGAAGTAAGTACACACGTGAACCCGTTTTACTTTTATCTCCAACTCCCTAAATGGTAAACTTATCTTGATCGGACTACTATACAGAAGAACTTACTTCAAAGTTCGTGTTTCGTCCATATATAACTTGTGCTGCATTATTGTTCGTGGTAGCATTTTGTTTCCACCGCCTCTAATTACACTCTTGTCCATATCCAGTTATTCACTCTTCTTCAGATTAATCAACTCTGACAGCTTCAAATTGCACCTGGCGTGGTCCTCGTAGAATGTGCAAACCACTGTGTCGTCAGCAAAAATAAAGTCCATAGCCTAGACATGTGGCGATTGTACGTCTCCTATGCCCCTTTCCTAGGTGTTCCTGGATTGCTCGCCTAGTCTATATAATCCGTTGATTTATCACCCACGTTGCTAATCAGCTACTCCGTAATAATGAAGCCTATTTGGTCGAAGCTACCCAATACCTTTATGTTCACTCCATCAACTTTCTTCACCACTTGGGACACGGTTTGTACCCGCCCATCTTGATGAATACCATATGACACTTTCACCTTTGCCTCACAATGTTTACCCATTATTTTCCTCACCTCGTACTTGTCCTCGTGATTAGTTATCAGGAACCATCGATAAAACAAACATCCTTGTGAGGTTAATATGTGGCAATGTTTGCTTCCTGGATCAACTGGTTGACAGTGAGTAACTCCTGGATATCTCAGCGATTCCTCTGTTAGTGCCGGAAATAGGTGTGTTTCTAACGCAGTGGTTTCCCCTTCCGCAGTATGCGTTCTGCGGACAGCGCACTTCATATACCGTTTTCAGCGACACTGGAAATGTGTAGTACTCTCGAACTGTCATCCATGTACATTCAACTTCTTCGAACGTCAACGCCATTGAGAACAAAGCTACTTTATTACTATCTGTAAATCATACGCACGTCAAACACTTCAAAGTATCTAATGTTATCTCTGCTTCTAAAGACATCCTACAGTAGGTTCCATTTAAGTTTGTCTGGGCACCATTATCTGATGGCTGTTGCACGTGGCTTCCACCGTAGGAACTAACTGGGCTGTCACATACAGAGGTAACAAGAATACCCTGGCTTGATTACCACGTCGCGTAATCCTGTTAACACACCTTGCGAATGCGTTCCAACACCATATTCCGATTGGAATCCAAACCAAAACACTATAAACGAATATGCCACAACTTTAACTATAGTTCTCATTACTCTGTAGACAAGTCTGCACATAAACGCTATATTCCGTAATACTGATACCACATATTTCATCACTTTACAAACTACAATTCCCATTAACACATATATCACCACAATCACTGCTGTCGGTAAACAATGAAGTTTCCTCATCGTATCTATGCTCCATACTTGTCGCACTGGTTTACGACAACTGTCTTGCTGACTTTCCTCCTGGAGGTAGAAGTGTTTTTCCATTGTTACCCCTGAGCTATAGGTCAACAATACCAATTACTGCCCACGCTGTCTCAATAGCTCGTTTGTTATGGAGACAACCGTTTATTCAGTTACGTTGGTCACATACTCTACTCCATCTTTTCTTATCAGCAATCTTCCGGCAGCCTGCACTATTACCTCGTACTCGTCAATCTCTATGTCATCAGTATCGATATTTTTATGATCACTGACAATGTCTTTGTTGTTCGTACGATCCCTCTTGTTACGCCTCAACTGCTTTGTCGTATTGTACTCACAAACAGCGTAGGATACTATGGTTGGGTCTAGGATAGGGTCATCGCCAACGCATGCAGTCATGTGAGCCTTCATACTCACTATTGAACACTTACAACTAGAGTTTGTCGTACAGGGCTCTCTATCACAATAGTCCTGAACCCCGGTACACACATTGGTATGACAAGCACATTCAAATCCGCGATCCTGGTAGACATACTGTTTTGCCAGACCCGTCTTCTCTGGGTCTACTGACAATACAAACTTTGTAGCTTCGTGCAAAGCATTGTTTCCTGCTACTCTACTTTCAACAGAAACTATGCAGTGGGTACAGTGTGTCTTGAAACATGCAGTGCCAGGAAAATGTATATGTCTCAGCAGCGTATAGGCCTTGGTAGTGCATCTTTGCTTTCCATCTATGAAAATGCACTCGTTCACTGTGTTAAAGTCTTCTTCCTTTATTTGCTTCGGACGACCCCCTCCTTTGGTAATTGTTGTCATTGATAGCACCATGAGAAAATACAATAACATCTTACTCGATTCGCTCATCTTGATTCCTAATTCTATAAATAAAATAATGAACAAACAACATACTGTTCATTCCTCAACAATCCTTAAAACACTTACTCTCTAAACAAACTTTAGAACATCACTAAAGTATTATGCAACTTTTTGCACTTAAATCTAACAAATTTCCTGCTCTACGTATACCCTAATACTTTAATCCACCTTAACTATCTAACACAATATTTTGACACACATTATATTCTTACACCCATTCTTCAGTTGGCTCCTGATAAGGCTCGGTGATACCAACTATGCCGCCAAGTCTTTGTAGTACCCTCGTCCCTAAGCTGTCTTGAGTGGTTATATTAACGTCCATGTTTTCAACAACATCTATTTCTACGGCTCTACTGGACTCAGGATTCAGGACATCGTTATCACCCGCATTCTCTATTCGGCTGGCAATCAGTATATATTATTTACGTTCTGAAACTCCACGATGTGATTCTTCTGCCGGGATTGAATGAGCTTGAGATTGTCCTTCCTCCAACTTCATTAGTTCCATCGTGGCCTCCGATCCATGGCTGTACTGGAGACTCAGTAGCTTCTGGCGTTTCAACCTGACTAGGTCTGCATTCCTGCCCTGGTCCTCCACTTATCTCCACGACATCATTACCTACCGGCTTTGCGTCCACTTGCTCAGCTTCATCTTCTACCTGTGCCACATCTTTTGTTACTTCACTAAACTTTAAATGCACATCCTTAAACTATGATCGTCTTTTATTTCTCCTTCTTCCATTGAAGTATTCATCTCGTCGACTATATCTTCCACAGAAGGCTTCCCCTTAATAACTAAGTCTCTATCTTCTCATTCTATCATCTTACCTCTAGTCTCCGAGACGATCTTTGGCGTAGACTTCTTATGCCCAAGAAATCTGTTACCTTTGTCTTGTTTCTTGACATCCATCTCTTGGACTTCGGAAGGCCCACTTTCCTCATCTGTTACATACACGTCTTGAACCTCTGATGATATAATCTGCGTGGAAGTATTTGATATACTCTCGAGATTAGATCTTCTACAGTTTTCTACTGCTTGGAGAATCATCGGTCTTGCACTCGCATTAGCAGCCTCCACATCTACTTCTACTTATTTGTCTGAATATGGGTTGTCTGCCTCGCGTTTCATATCCTCTATCATATACTTTAAGTCTGGATCTTCTTTCTTCAATACAATCTTATCGACTTTAACTCCTAACTCTGTCATAAGTTGCGAAATGTTCCTAGATACCTCATTGCTATTAGCTTCGTCGGGTACTTCATACTGCAAATGGGCTAACCTCCCTTGTATTTCTGTTAAGTACCCAGAAAACTTATCCATTAAACCTTCCATACCATACCGTTGCTTCGGTTAGTAGCATCATCACTATCACTTTCCTCCTCTGTGTCATCTACATCTTCGTCTGGATGACTAGAGTTGCTAGCTAACTCTCCTTCACTTTCTACCACAAATCAAAGAGCATCTCTATAACCGAAAATGCTATAAAGTTGTGAATAAATGTTTCCTTTATGAGTGCAATGAAGAAATGATTTTCATCAGTCTAGCCGATTGGATATCGGCGGTATTTGATCATTCGCTATACGTAGCAATAACTCCACAGGATATTGACAATCTAGCTGAAAATATTTCGAAATTTATACAGTCTCATATTGAAATGCTATCTTCTGTAAAATTTAATGTCAAAACAATGTATTTGTGTTTTGGTGAGGTCTTATACTCAACAAATACAGGTTGAACATTTATATCCATTCCAAAATTATTAAAAATAAAATCTGTTTCAGAAAGAGTTAAAAAAATTTCAAAAAATAAGCACATACTGGACCTCTTTTGTCGTAAACTGACCGAGCAGTAAAAAGTATCAAAATTAGGTGCATTCGTATTATTCCTCTCTGTACTAGAGCAAAAAAAAAAAAAAATATTCGCTTTTATGTAAACGTGGAAGAACGACAAAATATGTACTTTTGAACCATATATCAAAAATGAAATTTTACACTGGTCGTAATAAAATTGAACTTTATATATTAACACATTTTTTTCATTCCCAATACATTTCCTCAATTTTGAAAGGGTCTATGTAAATGCTGTGTGCTATGCACCTCAAAATTATTTTATCAGGTTTGAATCTCTGAAAGAGAAGTGTACCTCTTTAAATGCTATGTGTTGATTTACATGAAAAATATTTTACCTACCTAGAATCTCTGAAATGTTCTAGATACCATTGGTCAGGCAACAAAGGGGTGTCACTTGTATTCCAAATTGGGTCAGATATCAGGTTCGAGTCTATATGACACATTTAATGTCTTGTATGAACAAAATTGGAGTACCTAGGGTTTGAACTCTATGCGGAAAAACTTACAATATCTGAGAATTCGAACTCTATAACCAAAAGAAAATGAAGTCTCCAACTGGTATCAGATTCAATCACTCTAAGCATAAAAAAGGTCACGCGCAAACTCAAATTCTGGCACCAAAATATACCTTAATGTCGAACTAAGAAACTTAGGTTTGAACTATAATTTAACCGAGCCAGCCAAATTGAAACTAGGTTACCGCACTCTTATTATATTATAGAGGTATGTAAATCATAGACACAATGTCAGCACCAGTTCACTCATAGACAAAAGATTAAACGGCGCTAGTTATTTTTAGAACGGCGGCCTTCTTGTTTTAGTCACGCACTGATATTCTTGATTCGAAACTGTGGTTATCATATTTAAATGTTACAATCAGTTATGGTACTCAAATTTTAAAAGGTTAGGTGCAATAAACAACCTTCTAATTATTATACTTCTTAGTACATCGCAATTGCTTATAAATCGAAGTAAAAAATATGGATTCGAACCCGTGCCCACGAAATACAAGTCAATAATTGTGATTACATGAACTTATCACTTGCATTCTTTTGTTAAAAAATGATTACGACCAATATAATTTGAATTTTAATGCATTTTCTGTGAACCTGCTTTAATTCGAATAAATGCCCCTGGATTGGAACCTTTGCATATTAGATTTAAGCTGTGACACTTAATCATACTACCCTAGTTTTGAAAACTTTGTGTGTAAAAATCAACCATCTACGACTTTTACTTCCCGAAAAATC
>KZ872139.1:4134-17784 GCA_003456935.1 Machilis hrabei
CACCTTAACTGATACACCCTGTATAGATCTCTTTTAAATATAAACTATTCCTCCATAGAAATACATCTTTTCATTTAAAACAGTTTTGACNCCTAGAATAATATGTTGTGTTTATTTTATTACTTAAAATTATTTTTTGATAATTAATTGTTTGGGTTTGTTTGTTTTATCAGTAGATTTTATGCAGTCTGATAAAGTCCTCTTAACTTGCCACAAGAATACAAGTAAAAATTATATTGAATTCTTAATTTTATAACACTATTTCCCGTTAAGGGTGTTCGCTACGGCCGGGGCAAAAATCACGCTCCCGGAAAACGAACTGCTAAATTTCTGGCTTGCCTTGAGCGAATCTGGGAAAGTAATCCACGAGAGACACGGAGCAAAGCCTTGCGTTTATTTTGGTGTAAAGTTTTCTAAGTCTAATTAAAATACATGTGTAATTAGGTGAATTCGGCAATTTTGGCTAAAACGGTCGTATTCGCGTATTTATACGCGTTAGATTTTNATTAGTTTTAGAAAACTTTATACCAAAATAAACGCAAGGCTTTGCTGTGTGTCTCTCGTGGATTACTTTCCCAGGTTCGCTCAAGGTAAGCCAGAAATTAAGACGTTCATTCTCCGGGAGCGTGATTTTTGCCCTGGCCGTAGCCAACGCCCTTAAGCGTGTTTTCAGAATTATTTCTCGTAAACAGTAAATACTGCAATATGCACTATCACATGGGAGTGGGTTAATTTTAATGACTTATAGAATTTTACAGACATTTTTCCACCAGTTGGGAGGAATAAATTCCTATTTCCTACTCAAGTGTCCCAACAAAACCTTAATTTTGATTCAGTTTCACCTCGAGCCAATATCGATATTGTAAAATGGTTCGTATTAAACGAGTGTTGTTCTGTCACCATTTGCCAGTACGACAATTTTCCGAACTGTAATGTATGCAAATTATTACATATCACATTAACACATTTACGAAGTCTTCGTAACCAGATGGCGAAACTTTGATATCTGCAGTTGATTTGGCTCTAAAGACTTCGAGTGGTAATAATGTATCGCCCACTAGCCTTTATATTTTCAAATGTTTATTATTTTAGATTACATACATCTATTAATTTGCTGTATGAGATAATAATAGTTGACTATGAGATTAAAAGTGTATCACTGAAAAATATATATATCTATAAATGTGAAATTGTTGGTCACTTGATAAAGAACATGGATTCCATGGCAGCAGAATGTGCATACACTTGGATGAAGCGAGAGTAATGATTATTGCACTTAACAGATTTTTGGTAAACTTGAGCTGTAGAGACAATTAAATTCTACAGTTGTAATTTATCATGCTTAAATTGTGTACATATCTGATGAAATTTTTCATATCAATGCAGTTGGTGATGTGGGTGTGGATCAGTACATCAATATGAATTATGATACTCCATAGTTGTGGTTTTAATCTGTCTCTCTTAATACTTAGGCAAGATCCATCGCTACAATATCTAATAGTTGTTAAGGGTGTTACAGTGTGTAGAGTGCTAATCTACTTTTCGGCCTTCAATTAAGGCTATCACACGAGTTTGATTTGAAGGACAGAGAGTAGCAAAACAACTATTTTTGTTGTGTGTTGTTTGTGTACATTTCAGTAAATAGGTACTTAATTCTTCAAATGATTTACACTTTTATTTGTATATATATTTTTTAATGCATGGTGACTGTGCATGAAGTGGTAGGTTGTTTATTGAACCCAATTGCCAGATAGTTCAGTGTTTTCTTGATCTAAGCATAAACTTGTTCTCCCTTTTAATTAAAAGAAGATGAACAAACGTTTCTATCGTTTTTCTTGCAAGCGTGTATTTTATAATTAATCTTTTCTCCGTTGCAGACGGTAGCATTTTATACGAACGCATTCCTAACAGGGTGCTAGAAATCGAGAAGCCGAGCATAAACAACGTTTCCCCCACGCTTCTAAAACGTAGAGCGTACGAGGAAGTCAATGGTATGGATGGTAAGTTGTCCGTGATGAGCATTGTGCGTTTGTGTGTGTTTGTACAAAAACTATATGATATTTTCTTTTCCTTTTTTCTTTTCATGCTGCAGACCTTGACTGGGATGATGGTGAGAACTCTTTTATGCATATTATAGGCAGTACAGTGGAATCGCTCTTGACAAAGATCTCGGGTTAACCGTTTGGCGATTTGTAAATTGAGCCTGCATTTTTTTTTTATTGTTTATGGAAAGTCCCAAAGCATGAACAGAAGCAATTGTGAGGATAATTTGGTAGTTAGAATTTTGAAGGTAGTGCAGATTACCTTAATAAAATAGTACTTCTTAAAATGTTCACTTATGTGTAGAAGTGGAAATTCTTGAAAAAATGGCAAAGAGGATTCCACTGTATCGTACNTAGCACATTATATTTTGTACAGTCTCTTAGTGATTACTGTGGCATCGCGATCATCAAGATGGGTTGTGGTCTTAATGTGTAGAAACAGTACTGAACCACAATTTTCCATCATAATAACACTTTTGATTTGAAATGTGAAATTGTTTAGCAATATAGAGTTAATTGAAAATGGAGATGTTTTGTGGCTACACAACAACATATTGTCTCCTTGTTTTTTTATGGAATGCATTTTACCTTGCTATTTTGATTCAATGTGTGTGATTTTTTCCTTAACAATAGGGAAGCATTTCTGTTTCACGCCAACACACCAGTCGTATTGTTCAAGTTGAGAACGGCACAAAATTTCAAAATGATAAGCTACTTGTTCAAAAGTTGATCAGATGCTGTAGACAACTTTGTAATAGGAAGTAGAACAAAGGAAAGCAACCATTATAGCCTAAATTAACCGGTAACATTTATCGACAAGTTAACGTGAANTGTGGTCCTGTAGTGATGGTTCGTTGATGATAATTTATCATTGGAACCTTAATCTTGGGATCTAGTGCTGATGAATTAAAGTAACTTTAAAAGAGAGCTTTAGATCAGAGAAACCTAGACAAATTTCATATTCAAGTACTTTTATGAAAGGTCAACTGTCAGACTGCCAGAAATTGAANCGTTTGTTCTGTAAAAATGTTTGTATACTAGTCTACCCTTTTGTGTAAGACAGCATTACAAATCTAAAATGTTTTACTAGTCCTTTTATTGTAGCAGAGTTAGTCTCTTCTGTAGTTGCAGCCTATTCAAATTAAGTTACAACACTTTAGAAGTTAGAAAACCCAGCAACTTGTATACTTACATAGTAAGTAATGTGTTGGATCACATATTTGCAATTGTAGTACACAGTGCTGTAGGACTTTCAATCCATTTACTGCTCTGCTTAAAGTTGTTGTGTCTTGTGTTCTTTGGGTCACACCAATATAGCTTACATTTATTTGCATTCACTATTGCTTGCAAGAAATTCATATAAAAGGATATTTGTATAATGTTTCGACTAAATGCCAAAATAAATTCAAACGTTGTGTTCTGTATTTCTTAATATAAAAAAAAAACTATTAGTGTAGGTGATGACAGTTAAAAGTGTGACTGAAGAAATTGCATTGTTGGCAGTAGTAATGTACTTACATAAAAAATAAAAAAAACCCCGTGGAAAACTGAAGCAGCAAACGTACAAGTCGGTTCGTAAACGAATCGAGATTTTCGGTCCACGCGTGTTCTCGCATTTTTAAATACGTGTGCTTAGCAGGAGTAGTGCTACGGCTAGCTACTTGTGGCTAAAAATGTATGAGGAAAGTTGCAGTGAAATAATCAAAAAGCAGATTAGAAATTGAACTTGAATAAGATTGGTGTGTAGTGTTTGACAAAGAACCATGTGTATAAATTATAGAAAGTATTTCCTTTCTCTATAGAAATANAAAAAATGAGTATATTCTTCTGAAAAGAGGTTTTACATTTAAAAAAAAATGTTAATTTATTATGTATATTGTTGTGCTAGTTTTGGTAGTGTTATGCATTTAAAGCTGTATGTTTTGTACTCTACATTGTATTCAATATTATTGTANGTGCTGTACTGTGTTTGAAATAAAATCAAATTTAATAAGTACCTTAATGGTTTGTTTTGATATGTATATCACCACATTTCATTTAAAACCAGTGTCTTTGAAAAATTGGAGGTGGGTGGTGGTATACGCATATTTACAGTCTGGATGCTGCTGCCGCTTGAAGAANATTGGAATTGGTTTCTGAAATGCAAGAATGAGATTGTCAGACCAACAGAACAAACACTCTTTTTGTCAGTCTTGTAATGAATTTTTAGCTCTAAAGAAACTACTCTTCTCAAAAGGAATTCACATTCTGGTCTCTCTCATTGCTTTTTTGTGCTTTGTGTGACACAGTGCTTTTTTCAAAGGCTTCACTTACAGAGCACGACTAGTAAAATAATTGTAATCNGTCCAAGAATTTATTAGCTCTGTTTCTTCTTCGGGTCCTTTTTTTATTTATTCTTGTAATCTTTTACCTTATCCGGTTGTAGCTGAACATTTGTCAAATGCAGGCCTTAAAAAGTTTCAGTTAAAAACTGCATGCACTAGTTCATGGAGGACATCTTGGGCAACACAGATTGTCTTTCCTATTTATGTCTCTGATTTTATTATATTTGTATTCCCTCTTGGCATGCAGTGCATAAATGCTGGTGTTTCCTCNAACTGTGTAAAAAAAAGTGGCAAGTTTGTGTCGTCTGTTACAGTACATAAATTGGTAAGAGATTTCAACTGATAACAACAGTAAGTTGAGGACTATCTTTATTTTAAGTTGAGCACATCACTTTAAGCTAGATGTACAAAGGGAAGTCAAAGCTTGTAAGGTAACTGATTTGATGTCATCTTCTATTAGCACCTTAATTGGTTGTGTCAAAATGGTGAACTTGCAAACTTTATCATAAATACCTGAATATTTTTTAATTGAACCACTTACACAACTGAGGGAGCATTTAAACATTGTACAGACCACATTTTTTGTGCATGTGAGTTGCCTGCAATACCACATTTTTGTGAAATGTTGTGTGCAAAATACGTATTTTGTCTGTCCGTGCGAGTTGACCGTCTGTTTTGAATCGAGTAGTCTGTTGTGACGCGATATATACGACCTACTACCTCGCTGCTTAATTTATTATGCTTAAACTATTTATCTTAGTGCATGGAACATTTTTGTTATTTGTAGCAAAATTAACTTGGGTATTGCAAGCTTGTTCATCCAGAGTGAATGTTAAATTGTTTCTTGTAAAAATGATTGTTCTGACTAACTAATCTTAGATTTGTCAAGATATTAATTAAAAACAACCACTTGTTACACCTTAGTTCATTTGGTGCATACAGGAGGAAAAAGAGAGATGTGGAGAGTTGGAGAATAAGCTATTAAGAGCCGGTTTTACAATCTCCCGACAAGCATTCCGATAACGTTATCTCCGCGATAAGTCTCGTACTGCGATTCTACCACTCCCAAATAACTGCTATCTTCCGGATAAACGAAAGATAAGTTACCAGGTACATCGAGTGACCGATAGGGACTTACCTGGCGGACAGCAGCAGGGCGGCAGCCGTGTTTGTTTTTCAGTTCGTGGTCGTACGTACGATTAAACGGGTCTACATTAGAATGGATTTAAGAGATGTCACAAACGTTTTAAATATATCGAATGACGACGAGGAAATTGTACAATACCTTGAACACCTACGAACGAGGCCAAAAGTTATACAACCAAGGACGAATATGAACACTTGGGATGAGGTTTTAACAGGTTTCGACTTACAAAACCTTCTTATTTACTCAAAATCTAACCTTCCATTCAATTTCGTTACTTTAGGTATAGAAAAAAGTAGTATGCAAAGTTCAAAAATATTTTTTTGTCACTGTGCGGATGCCAAAAGTATAAATTCGCGATGGAAGGCGTTACGATCTATTATCCATTTTTGTGCNTATTTNAATAGCGGTGTACTGTGTATTCTTCAAAAATAAGTTAAGCCCCGTATTTACGTATTCAATCACCATTCTTTGTCACATAAAACTAGGCGTACGTGTTTACATTCAGCGTTAATCTTATTTTATACAAAAGCCATTCGAAAATTGAAACATGATAATTTCATGAACGTATATGACGAAAAGTAGGCCTATGTTCAGAATCAGTTATGATGAAATATTTACAGAATCAGATATTAGATGGCAGCACCTGCCGTCACTTCCACACCGTACGCGTTATACTCATTTTCAATACAAGCCCACGCCTCATTCTTTTTCTTCCGGGTTACTTCGTCTGTCACTTTGCTTTCTACCGTGTCCATGTACGTTTCAACAACTGAAATGAGTTTTTCATTTTCAGGATAAGTNAACTTTTGTGCCNTCACTCGCTTCAACTCGGTTGACATTTCAATCGAATCCGCCATTATCGCTCTGCAGCGTTTATAAAAACAGTACTCAAAGTAGACGAAAGGTGGCTCCGATGCACGGAAAGGTTTACCAACCTCCCTCGCTTCAGCGAAAGGCCCGGACTTTTCTGTCGGACNACAGTCGGGAGGACGGAACGTGTTTGTAGAACGGAAACTTTGTATCCGAGGGATAAAAGTTCAAGATAATTTATTTGACGGATAGCAATCTGCCACTTTGTCGTGATATTGTAAAACCGGCCCTAAGGGCTGCTTTGTCACTCACATATTCCTTTGTAAACTTTGCACATTGGTTGTTGGGACTGGATCTATCAATCTTTCATGGCTTCTGACTGGTTGCATTTTAGTGTTTTAGAATTCAAAAGAGAGCGTATGTGATGCCATTGATTTCATTTCACTCTGTATGTTCTACAACAGCAATTCACTTCCCAATTACAGAGTACACACGGTGTTGTTTGTACTCTGTTGTGATTTGCTGCTGCTTTATTGCTAGCTGTTATTGTAATGGGATAGAGAGCAATCGGTTTATTTCCATTTGGTTAAACAGTAGAATGGGGGTAGTTAAAAAAAAAAGAAGAGCCAGGCCCTTTTTCTCTGTAATTGGTCAAGAAGTATAAAGTGACTAAATTTCTGTTCCCATAAATTCTTGATCATCGTTTTAAAATTTTGAGTTGGTGTCGATTAAAAACAAGATATTCACGAGAGAAGTGACGACTGTGCTGCTTGGAACGCTCCTTAAATTTAAGTACTAGGTGTAGGTCAGTATTGTGCTGTAAATAGTTAAAATTAAGTAAAGCTTGTGTTGAAATATTATGTTTTAAGTACTTTCCAGATGCACTGTTAGCTTTATCAGTAAACGAGGGGAGTATATAGGTAATAAAATAAATTTAACGCTTTGTCTAGTGGTCGGTAAACCGGGTTCTAGTTCCGAGANATTTTGGATTTGATTCCTGTCGATGTGATATCATGAATACGAATGAAAAGGAGAGGTTATAAGTTGAACATTGTTGGGAGGTGGGGTAATTTAAGTCCAAAGTTATTTCATGTTGTTGTTTTCTCTTTAAACTCTCTCTGTCCTGTACACGTGTTATAGAAATGTTTCGGCAGAAGTTTAAATGAGCTCATGTTTGTTATTTAGTTTTCCCCCAATAAATATTGTAAATAAACAAAAAGCCAAGCAATTATGGATAATGAAATGCCTTCAATTAGTAATTATAAAATAAATATATTAGCTTTCCAGTAACTTTGTGTGTACATAAAGATTCTTGTCATGTTTCATTTTCTTGCCTATAGCACCCGCTGCAAAACGGACGGCTCGAGACGCGATGGTTAGCCGCAGCGGCGGAGATTCCAACTATCCTTCCGTTTTAGGGCGAAGCGTAATTAATCACCTGAACGGAAAACCGAAGATTGCCACCATGTCGCGCGTCAGCGGAAGGAAGCAAGTGATCTCGTGGATGGACGCGCCCGACGACGTGTACTTCAGAGCGACGGACGCTACAAAGTAATTTCTTTTTACGAGTGTTACCTTAGTTCAGATGTTGTAGCGTGTCTCTACCCGTGTTCTGTTTTGCAAGACGGGCATTTGTTTGTCGACTAGTTGGTGACGGTGTTAACATTAACTATGGTACTTAAGTTCCAAAATGTCGAATGTGCATGGCCGGAATGAGTGTACACATGTGCCCGTCATTTAAGCTCTGTCCCTATTTTTGGAATGACTTTTCTGCTTGTCTGCTGTTGTTGTATTTTAGTTAGTCAGAGTTGAAAGCCGTCCTTTTTTTTTTTCTTTCACTGTTTGCGAATCAAAATTACGTTGTGCCATGTGTTATTTTGGTATTGTGCATTCGTTAATTAGATCCCTCCTCATTGTGGCTTGAATTATTGCTTATTGTCATAAAGGTTGACTTTTAATGTGTGGNTAGAAAGACACTTGGCAGTCAGGATTAGGAAACGTAAAGTATATTTCAAGCAGAGAGAGAGAGAAAACAAATTTTGGAACTCTGGTAGTAGAGTGGAAGGGTTTTCTTGTGATTTTTGCCTACTCTTTCTAGGCTGATCACGCCTCTTTCTGCCGGTGAGAGTCTCGATCGCCTGGTTGAAGAGGCTCGTAATAACCAGAATGACATGATCTGGAACTTAGCACTGTATGACAGAGACAATTCACACCTTAACGAGACGCCCTAGATCAGAATTTTTCATACTTCGTCAGGAACAGCACTATTGGGCTTTCTTGTTTGCGCCTCGAAAAAGGTATGAATTGTCTTATATAAGTGTTTGTGTGTAGTGGTTGGTGGCAGCATCATGCTTGTTAACAGACTGGACACAGTGGTCAGTGTTTGTAATCCAAAGTAATGTTGTTTTATTTTGTTTTACATTATTTCGTGTAGAAATGGAGACATACATAAGTACTAGTATCTATGGTTTTCAAATCAGTGAAATCCATTTATAAAATGGGAACAGTGGTGAAGCATGTTTTCATCAGAGCAGGCCTAATTTCATTGGTTTCAAATTTTAATCTTGTATTTTCTTAATTGGCTTTTCTTAGTCTTTATTTTTCCTCTCTCTCTCTCTTATTGTATTTTCTTTTTGCTCCTTGACATTTTGGTCAGTCTCTTCTTCAAATGTGATTGCACAAGGGAAAATGAATAATTCATTCCTTGTGTTCTTGTGAATGTTTTTTCTCCCCAATTTTCTTTCAAAAACATCAAAATGCAGTTTCTAATCATATTTGGCTATAATAGTCTACAGATTCAGAACTGGGGAAGAGGGTTGGGAAACCTTTAATAGTCTCGTTGTTCCATCACTTCAAAAGTTCATCGAAGGTTAGCTTTAGCAATCCATATTTTTTTTTTTAGTTAATGCCGGTATTATCGAGACAGATAAGTCTTGCGTAGGTTACAGTGGGTACAGGTGGTGCCCAAATTGTAAACATAGTCACACTAGAATTGTTTTAAGTTGCCCTTTATTGGCAAGTTTTTTTTAAAACTTTAAATGGTGCTTAACATAATCAACATTTGATGACTACAAATAATGCTTATTTTGATTAATGACTATGAATAGTTCATCACAAACATCCACGCCTTACGTTGTTTGTATGCGTGTGCAAATTTTTATAGTGGAATCTTCGTNTCGTGTAGTTTACTTTCGTCAAGGGTCGAGCGAGAAGTCGGCAGATGACGGGGTTCGCTCGTGGAAAATCACTTTTTTTAATAAAGTTTGTTACAGCTGAAAACATACATAGTTTTAGAAACTAAACTCTGATTATGAAGTATGTGAATTATAGAAGAAATGCTAATAGATAAATGTATGCATCCACTTTAATTAGTGACGAGGGCGAGAAAACTTACAAGTTTTGCGTCCGGAGGGAACTTAGACACTCGAGATCGTACGTGTAAGCTAAATAAAACGGTGAGAGTACAGTAAAGCTTTGTATGAAATAAGCTTTANATGGAGTAAAAGCTTGCCACTGAAGAGGTTTAAGCTAGTGTATTAATTAGTTTTTGTTTTATCCTTACATTTTGCAAACAATTTCTATTGTGCTTCTTTCTGTGTTCAGGTCGTTTGAAATTATTTTCCATCGCCATTTTTTATTAAAGAGTAATTTTATTGAAATTGGAAGGAAAGCAGGGAGATAAAAAAGAAATAATACAATATATCTTTGTATTAAAGTCATAGGGAAGAGTAACACTGGTAAATGGTGAGAGTACTGGTAATTTTATTAGCCAACAGAAGTCCATAAATGTTAATTTTTGGTATTGATATTAGTGTTTAGGATAGGTGCCTACAAAGTTTAGAAACGTGTGTATAGGATATCCCAAAAGTAGGTTGCCACAGTGGACATCTCGGAAACAAAAGAAACGGGTTCGACGGAATAACAACTTGCACAAAGGAGATTCGAGTCGAGTGTTATTAAGGGAATGCTTGAATATCATAATTAGAATGATGGGTCGTGTAATATAATATTTTAAAGTCAAACAAAATTATGATATCTGTACCAAATCAGAATTGAGCCTAAAAACACAAGTGTCTCTCCACATTTTATCCAATTTTAGGACTAGCTTCAGCAACATTGTGTGTTGTATTGTATGCAGACCTATTTGTAGGCACCTATCAACCAGTCCTCAAAGTTAAAATAATATTGTACTGCCCCAAACACAGCAGTATTCCTTCAAACTATTTTATTATTTGAAATGCTTTAAACTGAAATGACTCCAAATATTCATTCAACTAGTGGTTCCTCTCTTACTTTTTCAAGTGCCTTTCTTAAATATTAATATTGACCACCATTGTGTTATGGGTAAAGCTATCTAAATTTGGTTTGTTTGTTGCTTCATCTTCTTTTAAAATTATATAAAACTTGGTTAACCTTTCTTTCTGTGTAACATTTTCAATCATAACCATGGAAAACCCCTTTATTGCATAGTTACACCTCTGTGTAAATTGTAATTATGTTGACCACCTGTCTATTGCCGTTCAAGTTTCCGAGACACGCAGCGTGACGAACGGCTTTTCCGACGACGACGACCTGTATCGTTGACTTTTAATAAATCTTATTATAATATAAGATGAAATATCCCAGCTTGGAGAATATTCTGTTTCACCTAGACTAAATTTACATTGGGTTTCTGAACAACATTATAAAATTGAGCACAGTGGTTTGAGAATTCTATACTAATGTTATTTCTTTAGTGGATGCTTAATTTCTTTTGAGCCAATTGATTCGGTTAGTAAAGTTTGTCATAATAGCCATTTCCAAATTGACTATGATGAAATGAAATAAACTGAAAAATAGATATTCATTTGAACCTTAGAAGCTTCTTAGTATCAGATTATGTTGTTAATTACTTTGGACAAATAAATACATATATTAATGTATTTAAATTATGTTTCCAAATACATTTTCCTGAGCACTGCAGCTCCTTTTTCGTGTATGGTGTTTGGAGTGGAATTTTGCACGTCAGNGCACGTTTAGTCTATTNCGTGCCATCGTGTCCGAAATGTTCTATCCTGAAAGAGTCGCTCGATTGCAAGACGAACAACGCCAATGGTAGCGAATAATAGCCCGAACACGCTTAGAAGTACGACAAAGCACCGTACGAGTATCCGAATTAACGAGGCGAATTTTGCTTCTAATGCCGGCCACTTTTCTATGTTTGTACGTGACCTTTTTCCAACTTCCCCGCATTCTTGCGTGCATTTGAAAACTTTGCACGTGTAGAGTGTGTTGAAGAATTTGTTAACACCTGTATGAGCAATCTGTAGCAACCCCACAATTTCAACTCTGTGATCTCAGACTTGTAAAATATGGCATACTTTTTGTCTTGGTTACTGTTTTTGTGTAATGTTACTCTCTAATATACAGTACAATAACTGATTATTTGGGAAAGAGACTTCTCATCTCCAAAATATTCAGAAATTAGTTTTGTATAAATGAAATGCTTTAATATCATTATTGAAGTTTTGTAGTTGTAAATCACTGGCTCTTTTAACAACATGAGAAGCAAGCTGATGCATTGTAAAATTTATATATTTTTTTCTGTTAAAAAATATACAACATTCAACATAATTCACCAAAACCAACTGTAAAGTAGTTAGTTAGTTCAAATATCTATATCTATATAGTTTCAGAGTCGCTAAATACGATGGCATCTTGCCACACTAACAGCGGACACATTGTCAGTCGAATGTGGCCCTGTTTTGTACTGGTCTTATGATGATGCCATGTAGCATCTAAAAATATATTTTCTGATAGTTATAAAAGGACAAGAGAGCCTTACCTCATTCTAATTCAAGTTCGGTACAGTGACATTCGTACGAGATTTACGGCGTCGACAAAGTCGAGAGCTAACAGGACAGACCTCGACTGATGTAACCACACGACATAATTCGTGTTTGAGGAAGCTTGGAGGTCATCCGGGCGAAATATCGCAACGCGTGGTTCGATTANCGGACGAAATGTCTCTGAATTGATTTCTGAAGTGCACTGGTGAGGATAAAATGGAAATCCAACAGGGCACAAGAAAAGGCAGACAGTGACTCCAGTCACATTGAGGATAAATAGTTCACAGATTATTCATATTTTTTGTGAAGGTTTTTAGGCAACTGTTTGCAAAATACACTTATCAAGCTTAGTTTGCATTGCCTGAATGGTGGAGAAACTTTGATTGGGCAGGTGTTGTTTGAACATTTGGGAAGTACGTCATTTCACTAACATAGAAGATGACACGGGCACGACATTTAGTGCCGGCCACGGCAGCCTAGAGTTTAAGTCGCTAGCACTGCACGCTCGTGGTCCCGGTCGAGGCGTGTGTGTATCGCCGTCTGAATAAAAATGTGTTCATCATCATGCCATTGAGCAGAAGTGAGTGGTTGACCGTCCCAATTTAATGCATTGAGTGGACGTTAAACAGCACGTCATAATCGTCACGACATTTAGTGATTCTAAAATGGTCCTTCTTCTAGATCAAAAAATAAGGATGAGATTAATGAAAAAGAACTGTTACGTTGGATATTATATTTCTGTGCATTATCATTTGACACGAACAGTTTTGCATATATATAAATAGAATAATATATTTTTTTTTTTAACACTCTCGGTCCCAACAACGTGATCTTGACGTCACGCTAAACTTCGTAAAATCCCACCGTCGGGATGACCACGTCGGCTACTATTTAATTCTGTTTAAAATACAAGGACGAGATTTTGCCGTCAGCAGGCACACAAACCTCTTTCGCAGTCCTTCAAGTAGTTATCCTTTCAGATATTTTTAAAATTGCAAAAAACACTTGGGTTGAGGGAAAGGTACAGTTATTTGGCCGGGACCGAGAGTGTTAATTAGGACATCCTTACTTCTGTAGAAGGTCAACAAACAACATTCTCTAGAGTCAAAACATTTTTTTTTTAAACAATCTTTGCAATTCATTACTGTGGCTGAAGTGTATTTGATGTACTTTTTGGGTCTTGTGAAATGTACACTTCTAAGGTTTCTTATAAACCATACAGCTTTAGTGATTTNATCTTTAAGGAGCTTCATCATTTACAGGGGAAAAATCACAATCCCGGGTAACAAAAGGATGTCTTTCTGGCTAATTAAAAACTTTTCTGTAAAGTGTTTTAAACCTAATTACAATTTGGTTAAATCTCCCATTATCGTCTGAATTATTCATACGAAAGTTGAATTAGTTTCGGAAAACGTGCGCCAAAATAAACTCTGAGCATTGTTACGAGTTTTTAATTTCCCGGATTTGTTCCGCGTGAGACAGAAATACATCTACATCTA
>KZ872140.1:0-20495 GCA_003456935.1 Machilis hrabei
GAAATACTCTCTAAAAACAAAACAAAAAATAGCGTTTCATAAATGCATAATTTAAAAAAAATAGGTTTTACGTAAATTATACTTACAGATAATCGTCTTCTTTATTACATTCGTACGTAATATGGGATGATAAAGGGGCTGGATCCTTACGGTTTTTCATAGGTTCCAATATTGCATCTGGTGTCAAGAGTAAACCTGCAGAATGGTCCTGAAGTTGGCAATACCTTAAGCCTTCCACTTGAGATGTATATTTTGGTTTTGGTATAAACTTCCACGAACTTGTTTCTTCACATGNTTTTTTTAATGTCTATGCAGATTATCCTTTCTTAAAAAAAGTTTTCTTGGAATCCTCACATCTATGTATGGTCTGTCCAACCTTAACATGTGTCATCCTCAGTTTGGGGACACTTCAGTGCGTCCCATTTCGGCGAGGGACACTTCTGCGTGCCCCATTTCGGCGCTGGTACACTTTGGCGCGCAGACATTTCGGCGTGCGGATACTTTGGCGCGCAGACAATTTGGCGTGTGGAAACTTTGGCGCACGTACTGTTTGGCGCGTAGATATTTTGGCGTGAGTAAGAATTTCATTAAAATGTAGCTGCTATGGTGAGCCCANCATCGTGGATTGCGAGCGCCGCATCACGATGCTACTCCTCAAACGGGAAATAAAAAAGTACCGCATTGATGAATTNTGGAGGCCATACCAATTGTTGTTGTGANTCGTGATAGATTAAATGAGTTTGGGACAATAGCTCAGATACACTATCACAAAAGTACTTTACCATTTNAAAGAGTGTTCTAAATTATATATAGCGAATCTATACTGATGATTCAAATGCGTGATTTCTACTTTATACAGTGAATACAATTCGAATTTAGTCGACACATCTCTTAGGTTATCAACATACTCTGTCTACCAAAAAGTAATTGGGCACCCCGTGGCGATATNTTATTGGACTCGTGCGGCCATCATGTGACCTGAAGCGTGTCTGACGTGTTTCAGTGAGCANGAGAAACAGTGTTGAAGGATATGGTGCACGGTGCGGAGCTAAGGGTGTAATCGTGGGATGCCACCTCAGTGGGTTGTCCAGCAGGACAATAACNGCTAAGTTGATCAGGCCCAAATCAACTGAGGATTTCGTCCTGCGTAAATGGAAGGTGGAGGGACATTGTACCAATNTCGAATGTGCCGGGCTACTAAATATTCTGACCGAGAGAGATCACTGAACCCTGAAACATGAAATTNTCAAAAACTGGACACATACCATGGCCACCNTCAGAAAGGATTTTCAGGCAGCAGCAGGGGTATCCGTTTCCATTNGAACATTGCGAACAGAGGCCCAACACCTCGGNTATTCGAACAAAGNAGCTGCACATAAGTCCCATATTACGAAGACCAATCANGCTCGGAGGCTCAAATGGTGTTTGGACCACCACAACTGGACACTGGAGAAGTGAAATCGGTTTTATGGAGTGACGAGTCAGGGTTCACCCTGTATCGATCCAACGGGCGAGTATTGGTGTGGTGGTTAACCGGCGAACGCCTTCTACCAGAGTCCATAGTGGCCAGAAGGAAATTTGGTGATGGTTGCGTTATGGTGTGGGGGTGTTTCACGTACTACGGTGTGGGACCACTAGTGGTTGTTCGGGNAGCATGAACTCACAGCCATACTGTAAGTTCTAGACAATGAGGTGATCAAAATATTGTGTTGTTTTTATGGAATGGACCCCTGTTAATTCCAGGATGACAATGGCAACTGCAATGTTGCTGCTGCTATCTTGCGGTTGTACAAGGGAATAATATTCAACGCTTGGATTATCCTGCCCAGAGCCCCGACCTCAATCCCATCGAACGTCTTTAGGACGAGTTGGACCGGCAANTGAGGTCTCGGGAGATGCGACCAACGTCCCTTAACCAGGTGTCTGAGATTTTGCAAGAGGAATGGTGGAACATTCCAGAGGACGCCCTCCACAACCTAGTCGAGAGAATGCCTCAGATTGTGGGTGCTATTATAGCAGCAAGGGGTGGTGGCACCACCAGGTTTTGACAGAGCAGAGACCCCAGACCAACATTTCAGGTAGGTGCCCAATTACTTTTTGGTACATATTATATGTTATTACTTGAATAATGCGATTAACAACACTACAATCCTGAATTTAACGAGGTGAAAATGTATTATTGGGTGTAGTGTATGAATATTTCTTACATAAAACGTATTCAAGTGTTCGACGAGTTTTTGAAAATGAAGGTAGTCGTTTTGTGTATAANTGTACGCTGAATGCAGTGGCAGGGTACATTTGCTTGAATGGCCAGTAATATTAGCGTTAATGAGAGCTGTGTAGCTCAATCAGTAAGACTCTGGCTCTCAAAACCGAAGCTTGCAGGTTTGAATCCAATGTGGGAGGTGAATTTTTTATTTGTTTTTTTTACAAATTGCATAAGTACCTTAGTGGTTAAAAACAAAGAATTATATCAATGATTTGTTTTCTTCCGGTGAAACACCGATATTTGCATAATGATGCGAAACAAAGGTGGCCTGGTGATTGTCACTACACTGTTACTTTTATTATTAACAAGGCATCAGAATGCAAGCGTACGTAAATCCTTTCTGTGTTGCTCTTGAGTTTATGAGGTTGGTGAAAGAAGAATTATAATTTCATGAAAACGAGGGCCCAACATCGTAGTGGGAAAACTGTTGTTTGAAAACTTTTCAGAAATAACCACTACACATGTTTTGCAAACAGAATCATATGTGGAAATGGACAGCAATGGCTTGGGTAACGGCGACTATGTTCCTGACGACGATGGAATAGAAGTGTTGCGTGAATCGGNTTATTATCCTTTGAAAAAGAAGTGGGTGGCATTGCAGATGATANACCAGCATCCAAAGTGGCATTTTAAGACATATACATAGAGATGTCCAGCCTTGAAACATAACAACTATATTTACAGATGTTGTGAACGGTGGTACCAAATTTGAAAAGTTATCACACATTACTGACTTAGTTATGACCATGTTCAAGGAGGCGCGATCNGAATACAAGGTAGTACATGATCTCGATCTTCATCGATGGGCCTTACAGGGTGCTGCACAATTCAAAGACTTTGGTTTTACTGCATCTCCATATTCGCTCCTTGCCTTCATGAGATTACATGGGATTGTATCTAGAATGATCCAAAAGGTAGTAAGTAAACATGAGATAGTACACGAAGAGCAAATTCAACAATCTACCATAAATTTCTGAGCAGAAGTCCAATACCTGATTGTTCATCATCAGATACCTACTTCGCACGTATGGAACACCGATCAAGTGGGCTTTTCGTATGAACTTTTACCAAACAAAACCCTGTCTTGGAAAGAAGAGCGACCAACGTTTGGGTTTGGGTTTTCACCAAAGATTCGAGCTACACACTCATAGACAGTACAGGTGACAGGCAGTCTGAATGGCAGGATCATTGGAGATTTATGTATGCCTTCAAGATCCTGGAGGTATATTTGAGCCTCAAGATAATATTTTAGCCGCGCCTAATCTCATGGTAACTAGCAGTTTTTCGGCTAAACTTTCGAAATCACACGTAGGCTATTTTCTGGACTAAGTTATTATGCCGGGTGCAAAAGTTTTAAATGTAGATTTTATACTGATGTTTGATCATTGGTCAACACGGACGGATATCTCTTTGTACACAACACGTTTTGGAAGAAATCAAGTTCCTAACTGCCAAACCGTTATTATACTGGAAAAATTTACTCGCTTATGTCAGCCACTTGATACAGGATTTAATAGAAAGCTCAAATTCTCGCATGTGAAATCTATAATGATGATGCACACCACGAGGGTGATGAGAACTGGCGTCGCCTTACTAGTTGAGATAGTATCTTACAGGTACAATTATTTTTACACTGTCAACTATATGCACCTATCTTTCAACCCATGATTCGTCATGCCTGGAAACAGGCTGGTTTACCGGAGGAACCTGATTTAGATTACATGACTGTTAAACGTGTTCTCTTTTCCCTCAGTGATGGGTGTCGACATTCGTCGTTTATACAGTGCAGTCCCTGCAGGTACTGCATCTGCTTGGATCACTTTTACCACGATTATCATGTCATGGAGTGTAAGGAAAGTTAATTTCTACGTAAAAAAAGCTACAAAAAGTCGTAAGAGTTCGAATAAATGGCAGCCGCAGATACTGGCATCTTAACACGTACAACTATTATAAAACAACTGATTTCTACAATCAGGGAGTTAGTTGAGTGATTGGTTTCTCGTCCCGCTCTTGTGACATCGAAGGNCTAACGGAGATGCCATCAGTCTCACACGGACGCATCAGCATAACTAATCCACCAGTTTCGCCACTAATCCGACACATAGGCGATGGTGGGTTCTTTAACAACGAACACCCACTTATAGTTGTGCTTCACTTTTAGAGTTTCTCCGCAAAGCGCCTACAATAATGCCTTAATGTGTTGTGTTTCAGTGATCAGTACACTGCCTAATTAGTAATGCCATCACCATACCCCTCCATGTTCAAATATGAATATGTCAATGAATCTTTTTTCAGTGCAATTATATCACAGTGCATCTTCAAAAATAATAATTAAATACAAAAATAATAAAGATAACACTATGGCGAAAATCACCAGGCTACCTTTGTTTCGCAATATAACGCAAATATCGGTGTTCCACCAGAAGAAAATAAATAATTAATAATTATGATTCTTTGCAATTTGTGAAAAAACAAATAAAAATGCACCACCCACATTGGATTCCAATATGCAACCTTCCGTTTTGAGAGCCAGCGTCTTACTAAGTAAGCTACGCAGCTCTCGTTGTAGTATTGTGATTTAGATCTGGTATACAAATGCTAAGCTCATGTGCTTATATGCAAAATTACTGGCCATTCAAGCAAATATACCCTACCACTGCATTCAGTGTTCATTTCTGCACAAAACTACTTTCATTTTCAAAAACTCGTCAAATACTTGAATACGTTCCATGTTAGGGACTTTGTCTAAAATTGAAATATAATATTTACAGAACTTCATTGTAAAGTGACTTTAAAATGATTCCGTTTCAGTACAAGTAGTTATTTTTACAATAGCAACATTCCTTATTTCATTTTTAGAATCGAAACAAAACCGTTTCTGAATAGCTCTTTTTCTTTACAATTGAAAACTTTGAAGTGGATTTGGGAATCGTTGTCAAAAGCTTTGTGTAGTATTCAAAGTCAAGAATTTAATCTTCTCGCATGAGAGAAGNCATGCTGGGATTTAATATACTTTTGCTTTGGTTTCTATATGATTCTTATAAAGTTCATGAAGCAGATTGCAAATATATTTCAGCATAAACAAGCATAATAAGGCCTCAACTTGAATTAACAATTTACATCATGAAATAAAACAAAGTTTTTAGTTGTCTCTTTTTTTTAGATTGATTTATTCCTATATCTAGACTGCTGACTCTCTATAGTTTTTGGTGTCATTGGAAATTTTTATAATAACTATTGTAGTAAACTTTAACGAATTTTTAGATATAATATTTGCTTCTCTAACACAATTTTATGTGTAACATTGTACGATTTATTACAGAAATGTTGTGCCATATATATAGAGCGCTTTTGAATTCTACCATCAAACTTCTACAGTGAATTCAATATGGTGAATACATTATATTTTTATAAGGACAATTATTCGTTAGGTGCTTTTGAATCTGTTGTAGAAGTTTCTTAGTAGAGTTGAGATATATTCCGTCCTGTGATATAATACACGATGATGTGCCGAGTTACGTGTTTTTAGCCATTATAGACAAATACTCATTACGACTTATGATGCTGAAGACATGTTAATTATCTTTGTGCGNTGATGAAATGAAATGTAGTGATGACGAGATAATTNACGATAGNTGCAGTGCAGTGCAGTGCTGAACAAACTCTTACCACGTACATTGAACAAAGTAAGTCGAGGAAGGTTTGGTCCTTTCTCTCACTTGAGTGTCCTGAAATTAAAGTTGTTAATATCGACAGCTTCTTAGAAGTAATGGATGTTCTAGTGATCAACACCACAACAAGTCGTAGACATGATCTGANATCAAAGGTCCTGGGCTCAAATCATGATTAGCACAACTTTTCTTGGTCAAATTTGAATGATTTTCCTTTAATCAAGATACAAAAGGTAAANTTAAGCATAGTTTTTGAAGTAAAGTGTCATCTATTTTGTAAAGTGCAGAGGTTTGCCAGTTCATTAATATCTTACATTTGTAAAGCTTTAAGATTTCTAATTTTTATACAATACATCTTCTTCATCCTTACNAATATTTGTTTTGTTCTGGTATTTTTTTGTTTATTTTGTGTTTCTATTCTAAGGTATCTTGGGAATTTGTGATTAGTCTATGAACGTTCATTTATAGAATAATTTCTTACCTCAGCAACAGTACTGTGAAAACTTGAAGTAACTAGAGTGCGACATTTCACAGAATCTAGCTGATGCAGAACAATGTTTTCATTAATGCTATGTCATTAATTACTGCAGCGTAATGAACTTGTGTTTCTTAATGGGGATAAATTAGATTTGTTAGTTTTCTCACGAAAGAGACAAACACAATGTGCAAACGCCCATTAAACAAACAAAAATGCACCATTATGAAATTAGAAAGTACTCTCATCTANCTTGTTTGTGGAGTTCTATTCATTGTCACGGAGTGAAAAATAGGTTTTGAAACGCGACAAAGAAACATTATGCCTCCTTAGTATTTCTTTTGTACACGTATTATTGGTAATGTGAAATAATATATAGTTGAATAAGATATAGGCACAGTTCTTTAATCCTTATAAATAATATACGAGTATAATTGATAATTTCAGGTGAAAAATTTCTTGCATATCTAAACTGTGAATTTATTTTAAACATTTAAATAACTTTTAAAAAAATGATAAAACACAGGTATTTTGGTCTAAGGAGAAACAAGATGAAGACGAAAAATCGATGATTCTGAATTCTGGATTGGTGCAATGCATGACGTGGACAATAATAGGATATAAAATAGAATTACTCATTCATAAGTTTGACATGTTTGTCTGTGCGGAAAACATACCGATCAGTATTTCGTAAACGAGATAACTGGGCATATAAATTTTAGGTTCATGGGGCGCTCGACAAGTGGATAACAACATCATCAACGTTAGACGCTATAAATAAAAGTCAAATGAACAATTGTTTGCTTTTTATTTGTGTGTGAATTAAGAACGATAGAGCATAAGCTATTTCAGTATAAAAAATTATAATTCCTTTCGTAACCGACGTTCAGAAGTATCTCAAACCAGCTAAGGTACTGAATGTACGATTTTAATCTGAAGACAATTTCGTAGAACTCAGAAATGTTCCATGTGGTAAACACCCAACGTGGTAGATTTATAGCAAATATCATTGATGACCAAGACATACCTTTGCTTAACAGTGGTACCGAAACATTTCAGTACATTCAAGGGAACATTTTCAGCAATAGACCTCACACTAAGCTCACCTTCCACAATTCCACAGTTGGACAAAGAAGCAAGCAGATTGGGGTCTTTATAAGTCAACAGTCTCCCTCCAAGCAAATCCAGACCATAGTGTGGACGAGACAGTCCTATCCATCACAAACAACATCTTTAGTGCAGCTGCATATAGTATCCCTCAGTATTCCGTTCAACCAAAGCGATACCCAGTTTCAAGGTGGACATCTGAATGTGCAGATGCCATCCACCAGCAACGCCGTGCTCTTCACCGTTTCAAGGTATGACCAGCCGAAACACATCTTTCTCAGTTTCGTATCCTTCGAGTCAAAGCTCGAAGAGTAATAAAAGGGAGTAAATGTAAGTCGTCGACAGAATACGTCAATTCTATTAAAAATAAACTAACACCACTTTCGAAATGCTGGAACAAGTTCCGTCGTATATCAAGAAAAGGTCCGATGAACACAAGCCCCACGATACTAGCCAATGACCAACCCATAGTTTCTCCAGAGCAGGTAGCAAATATCACTGAAACAACCTTTTCGGAAGTCTCCATAGCATTACGAACCCCAATTTACTAAATTTGAGATTTATTCAAAGGACGTTAAAGAAAAGTTATTTAAAAGTTAAGCAAATCGCATGCATTAGTACAATGCATTAGTATTACCAATAGTACAATACTATAGTTGTGTTTGGGACCCTCACCAAGTAGGTTTAATAAACTCCATTGAAGGGATTCAGCGTAGGGCAGCAAGGTTTGTGTTGGGTCGTTACGATAGATTAGATAGCGTATCTGAAATGTTAGAACAACTAAGTTGGTTTCATTAGCTGAAAATTGCCATGAAAATAGGATGAAAAGGTTTAAACAAATCATTGATGGTCAGTTGTCATTAAACTGAGAACACGTACTACAAACAGCTACATATATATGTAAAAATTATCACGCAAATAAGATTAGGGAAGTTAGGTGTAGAACGGATGGGTATTTGTGGTCTTTTTTCCTCGGGCAATTCGCGAATGGAATCGTTTATGAGTTGGTGCATTGCACCCCCTGCCAAAGACTTAAAGTTGATTTCGGGGTAAGATGTAGATGTAGATTTAGAAAAAATAATAAATAATAAACAAATTTAATAAAGATTACAGTATAGTGACAATCACCAGGTCACCTTTGTTTCGCAACATAATGCAAATATCGGTGTTCCACAAATAACTTATATGATTCTTTTGTTTTTTAACCACAAGTGTACTTTTGCAATTTGCGAAAAAACAAATAAAAAAATTCACCGCCCACACTGGATTTGTACATACAACCTTCCATTTTGAGAGCCAGCGTCTTACTGATTTTCTTTTATATTTTTTTTTCGAGCCTTGCTCTTTGTTTCTATTTGCTTTCTGTTTACACTCATTTTACACATATACTTGACATCACAATATCCATGCCTTACGCAGGATTTCTCTGCTTAACTGATTGAGCTACGCAGCTCTGGCTGTAGTATTGTGATTTAGATCTGGTAGATAAATGCTAAGCTCTTCTGCTTATATGCAAATAATGTCAGAATTACTGGTCATTCAAGCAAATAGACCCTACCACTGCATTCAGCGTACATTTCTGCACAAAACTACTACTTTCATTTTCAAAATCTCGTCAAACATTTGAATACGTTCCATTGTTAGTGTNGAGAGTTATGTCACAACTCTGCTTTTGAAACACTTCATATTAAGGTATGATCGTTGGCATCTTTTAAGATGACAAAATGAGGTCCCATCGATAAGCGTTGATAGAAAACAAAGCACTACTGTGTCGAGTGATTGGCAAAATGTAATCATCTTCAAGCACTGTTGCGTCAGGAATGTGGTCTCCATTAGACCTGAGACGTCACAAATGTGGACTATAAACTCATATCAAAAAGCAAACCGAAAGTGCAACAAAAAGTATTAAAAAAATCTCAGTGTTTAATTTTACAAATTTTTATGTAATACTAATATAATTGATGATTTCATTAAAGGTAGTTTATTGTAACTATTTGCGTCCATGTTGTTATTTCTAAAGATTTTGTTTTCCAGCTATGTATGTATGTGAGTTGTTGCGTAACTAATTTTAATTTAAATCAGGTCCTTTATTTGTTAACAGGGATCAGTCAATATTAACATGAGCATTTAACAGAATTTAGAAATTGTCTATACAGACGAGTATTTACTTTTCATTCGTGCTCTATATTAACTTAACTGTATACATACAAACAGTATGATGTGTGCCACAGTTTGCTCGGAATATAATTATAAATTTAATGCCAAGCCATTTCAACATTCGACGAACTGAACTCATAGTACAAATGGTTAATGTCTATTTAAATGACACTACTTGCTTCCTGAGAAAGCTGGTAGATATGACTGTCCTACGAGAAAAGTGTTGAGTCTTATGAAAACAACAAACTTTTAGCAAAAATGCTATCATTCTTATTTAGTTCTAGAAAACTGTCGGTAGGAATTGTATACGCCGCAAATGTAAGGTGAAAACGTCAGTTACTTTAAAACAATACTTATGTTAACTTTGGAATACAGTTATTTATTACCCAAACGCGAAATTGACAAAAATATAAGTGCTGAAGGTAGATAAGTAGGAGATATGATGTGTTTGCTATGTTCACCGACAAAAAGCTATTAATGCCCCTCTAACGATATATTATGTAAGAAAATGGTGCAAACAATTTTTTTTCCTGCTCAAGCGCAATGCATCTAATATCAAGACTTTTTTCTTCTTACTTTAAGTTATAATAAACATTTTTAATTTGCTGAGCGTGGTTCTGTATGTCATTCATTTACCAGAGTTGCTCTCATTTGGAGCTTGTTGCTAGTGTTCTAGTAATGAAGAAAAGTTGGGAGATAGTCTATGCGAGTGGCCATTTTGGAAAATCGACACCTTCTTTGATTTCATTATCTCGAAATACAATGGTTATTGAAAATGCACTGCATAGGCATGTAAGCTGTAATTTTATATGTTTTTAGGATGCTGATCACGTTAAATACATAAACAAATATTTAAAGAACAATTTAAGTGATATATAAAACTGAAACCACATGATATGGCATCATTTTGCCTGCATTTATTATTTTTGTGTTTCTTTCTTTGCAGGTTTGAAGCTCTTCAGTAATTTGAAATAGTATGAATCCAGAAGGTATATCATTAACAAAAATAATAAGTACAGTTGATGCTGAACTACGTGTCTTATGCCAAAAAAAGAGTTGAAGTTCAGCCAGTTTCAACGGAAAATGGGCGAAAACCAGTCTGGGAAGCTGCTGAAATTCGTCAAGATGAAACTTTCAACAGACTTAAGCTAATGGGTCGAGATAGCATCTTTAAGTACCAAGTAACTAATGTATACTCTAAAACCTATACTCACAAGGGTCAGTTAAAGAGGATTGCTAAGCGTAGAAAACTTGTTACTGAAGAATCATTGCAAAATGAAGACATCCCTGTAACAAGTGAAGGAAGACAAACTCGTTCGTCAATACGTCCTGTCTGAGGGCCCACATATAATACCGACGTGCGACAATTAAACTGCGGTAGGCATATGTGGAAGCAAGAAACATCAAGGCGATTACAGTAAATACAAGATTTGTGCAGCCGAGAGAGCAAAACATTTTTTTAAATTTCGCGCTCTTTCAAAGATGATATCTTCACCCGCACTACTGACATCAGTGATTATAAGGATGTTCTGGCGAAACACCTTTTCTATCACCCCGCTTGTATACGCAAATATTTTAATCATTATGAAAGTCAAATGAAAAAGTTATCAGCATCTAGTGACGAAGTACCAGCAATATGATCTAACGAAGAAGAAGCAATTGTGTTAGTTATAAATGGTATCACTCCACAGTTGATTTGTGGAATCTGAAATTAGTGCAAAACCTAATAGCAGTTATGATAACAAAATCTTTACAAACAGGGTTGTTAAGAGTTGCATTGAAAAACACTTCAGTGGAGACATCCAATGTTTTATTCCAAAACAGGCAAATCAGCCAACCACGTTTTTTCATTCATCTGTTGCTATTAAAGAGGTAGTGGATTTGGTACGATAAAAAAATGCTATTCGTGATTGTGCAAAACTGCTTAGGAAATAATTTGCTGCTGTTGATTTTGATATAGAAGACCGTTTTTGCGATGAAAAGGCCTTACAGATATGAACTGACAATATGAAGAGTCCAGAGCCCTACACTAAGTTCTTGGCTGAGCTCTTTGGCTACGAAATAGATTTCAACCACACGTATTCTCTTTGTACCGATAACTCGGATGATACAGTGGAAAAACGGATCGCATATCCTCAAAAATGTTAAAACTAACCATTTTATATCAAAATGTATTTCATATGTTATAAAGTAAAAAGGGGTCTCCACCTCATATCAAGAATGGGATTACTGTCCACGATGCTTGCAGAAGTAGTATGTTAATCAAAAGCCTAAATCATTTTGGAGTGAGAATAAGTTATGATAAAGTTTTGCGCTACCAATCAGATTTAGCACGTTTTATTACCGAGCTCAGTAACGGAAACGTGCCTATTTCCAGCCATTTTCAGAAAACAAAGTTTACAATCGGAGCTTTTGATAACTTTGACCACAATGAAAACACTCTTGCCGGCTTAGATAGTACTCATGATACTGTTCCAAGAGAAATCTTCGTCTACAAGAAGGAAATCAAAGGCCTCAGAAACTTCAGTTCTTCGTGGAAACAGAACATTCAGAGAAGAGTTGAGTTTTCAGAAAGTGATTCCCTTTATAAAAGCACGCATTCCTGTTAAGATGCCAGAAAACGTTAATGTCACCAACAGTTTATTTGAAATTAATGAAAATGAATATACGAAAATACTTGTAATGATTTAACATGGGCGATTACAAAAATGATTACAGAACAAGAAGACGCACGTTCACGAACAAACAATTCCCTAATGGCCTGCGTTTAATGCAGCAATCTCAGTTCCTGTCGTTCAGCAACACATTGTTGGTTTCATAACATTAATTCCAAATCCAGTAACAAATTTTTCAACTGTGTACTCAGCTTTGTGCAACTTCAAAAATGTACTCACTCAAATTCAGCAATCTGTTTTTCCACTGTATCATCAGAGTTATCCGTACAAAGAGAATACGTGTGGTTGAAATCTTTTTCGTAACCGAAGAGCTCAGCCAAGAACATAGTGTAGGGTTCTGGACTCTTCATATTGTCAGTTGATATCTGTAAGTCCTTTTCATCGCAAAAACGGTCTTCTATATCAAAATCAACAGCAGCAAATGATTTCCTAAGCAGTTTTGCACAATCACGAATAGCATTTTTTTATCGTACCAAATCTACTACCTCTTTAATAGCAAAAGATGAATGAAAAACGTGGTTGGCTGATTTGCCTGTTTTGGAATAGAAAATTGGATGTCTCCGCTGAAGTATTTTTCAATGCAACTCTTAACAACCCTGTTTGTAAAAAATTTGTTATCATAACTGTTATTAAATTTTGCACAAATTTCAGATTCCGCAAATCAACTGTGGAGTGATACCATTTATAACTAACACAATTGCTTCTTCTTCGTTAGATCATATTGCTGGTACTTCGTCACTAGATGCTGATAACTTTTTCATTTGACTTTCATAATGATTAAAATATCTGCGTATACAAGTGGGGTGATAGAAAAGATCTTTCGCCAGAACATCCTTATAATCTCTGATGTCAGCAGTGCGGGTGAACACATCATCTTTGAAAGAGCACGAAACTTAAAAAAAAAAATGTTTTGCTCTCTCGGCTACACAAATCTTGTATTTACTGTAATCGCCTTGATGTTTCTTGCTTCCACATATACCTAACGCAGTTTAATTGTTGCACGTCAGGATTATATGTTGGCCCTCGAACAGGATGTATTGACGAACGAGTTTGTCTTCCTTCACTTGTTACAGTGATGTCTTCATTTTCCAATGATTCTTCATTAACAAGTTTTCTACGCTTAGCAATCCTCTCTAACTGACCCTTGTGAGTATAGTTTTTACAGTATACATTAGTAACTTGTTACTTAAAGATGCTATCTCAACCCATTTGCTTAAGTCTGTTGAAAGTTTCATCTTGACGAATATCACCAGCTTCCCAGTCTCGTTTTCGACCATTTTGCGTTGAAACTGGATCAACTTCAACTCTTTTTTGGCATATGACACATAGTTCAGCATCAACTGTACTTATTATTTTTGTTAATGATATACCTTCTGGCTTCATAGTACTTCACATTACTGAAGAGCTTCAAACCTGCAAAGAAAGAAACACAAAAATAATAAATGCAGGCAAAATTATGCCATTTTTTTCTAAAAAGTATATGACATCATGTGGTTTGAGTTTTCTATATCACCTAAATTGTTCTTAAAATATTTGTTTACGTCTTTAACGTGATGAGCATCCTAAAAACGTATAAAATGACACTGCACTTGCCTATGCAGTGCATTTTCAATAACCATTATATTTCGAGATAATGAAATCAAAGATGGCTTCGATTTTCCAAAATGGCCACTCGCACAGACTATCACCTTACTTTTCCTTAATTGCTAGAACACTAACAACAAGCTCCAAATGAGCGAAACTCTGGTAAATGAATGACATATAGAACCACGCTTAGGTGTTGCATTATCAGTCCTATTACGAGACTTCGGTCAACACTATGGCGGGAACTGAACAATAATTTCCTTGCTACGTGGCTCATATTGAGAATGAACTCCCAATGAAGCTACCCGTAGTAAAATTAGATAAAGGTCGGGGGTTTATAAGACTTCAAAACGAAGAAACAGAAATGGAAGGTAAGCCCTGAGCTAGTATTAAACAAATTTAGTAAACCGCTGATACAGGATAAAATTTAAATAGTACTCGTCGCTCTTTCAGGGTTGACTCAAATACAAATACAATTTTTCTTCAAACGTATCCAATATATGGATGCCGAAAGAGGAGGCGATGGGGTCGGGCTGACAGACTCCCAAATCCTTTGAACCAAGGTAAGCATTGGAGTACATCCACTTCAGGAAAATAATAATAATAATAACTCTAGTAAGCTCCACGCCTTAAGTCCCAGATACAAAAGATAAGATCGGAATACTGACATATTTAGCGTTTACCAAACTTAATATAACCTACCCAGACACCAAATTCAATGTTAGGACATATCGCTGATGTTAAATTTAACAGATACTTGATACAGATGATTACGACTCTTAGAAGAAATATATAAATATAATGTAACAATTCCAAAACAATTTGAACTCATTCAACGGGCTGCTCTGACTTTGTAAAAGGGAAACCCTTGATATACCGCACCGACTAACATCCTGTTCGCGACGAAGGTCATTAAGGACGTTACGCTAACTTTAGTGTTTGTGAGAACGCCCGAAAACTTATTCTTACAAGGGAACTATGGAGTCATCAATCGAGGTGAAAAGTAAATCCGGTGAAACCCGATAGAGAATTTAATGCCAAATGCAATGTGGTCAGTCAAATATTCAGAATATTGAGCTGTGTGGCCCAAATGACCAAAAACTGTTTGTACATTGGAGATATCAAGCAGTTAGAAAGAATGTGAAGCAGGAGGTTGGGTGGTGCACTGGTAAGGAGTTGGGATTTAGAGACAGAGATCAGTGGTTCGATTCCGCTGATTGTTTTTTGCAGAGTGCATATATTTTGATTATGAGGTGTTGTATCGAGTCAATATTACACACAGTGTCAGAGACAGAGAGCTGAAACGCCATTATTTAATTCATAATCAATTTCGTGCGTCCCGTTTCCAGCTGGTATTCAAATATTCATGACACAGAGCTGGCTTCTTGAACGAGCATCCTGGTCCCTTCCTTACTCCCGTTCAATTTTGTTTCCCAAACGAACTGTTGTTACATCATCGGATGCCAAGAATCATTGTTCATCAAGTGTGCTCACTGTGAACAGTTTCTATGTTTTCAGCATTTTTTCCGTGATTTCCACTCCCTTTTCAGAATTCTAAACAGTTAACGGGTTACGGTTTGCAAATATTAATCAGCAATGTCATTATTATACAGTATATGTGATTTGTAAAACGTATCAAAAAGACAAACAAACAACTACTTGGTTCACACGATCAATTTTAATAATACATATCATTAAAAAAAGATACAAAAATAATAATCATTTGAACAAAAGCAAACATCATTGCATTACAACGTTAAAGTGCAGAAACTAAATTTACAATCAAAATAAATGCACTCTGCTAAAAACAATTACTGGATTCGAACCACCGACTTCTGCCTCTAAATCCAACTCCTTACCTCTGCGCCACCCAACCATCTGCTTATCATTCTTTCTATCTGCTTGATATCTCCAATGTACAAACAGTTTTTGGTAATTTGGGCCACACAGATAAATATTCTGAATATGTGATCGCCCACATTAGATTTGGCATTACATTCTCTATTGGATGTCACCGGATTTATTTCTCAACTCGATGGATGACTCTCATAGTTCCCTTGTTAGATATCACCAAATAACGTAGAAGAAGGCGAATGGCCACTTAATTAAATGCCAGGCTGAAGTCAGGAGCTTCTCAGAAAAGATATCACAGATTTAACATTTACCGCAGACTTAAGTCTATTTACAATGTCAGCAAAGATTGGTAGTACACTACTATACATTTAAACTTCTCGTAACTCTTGAGTTNATATATATTATCACAAATAAAATACCAATTTCGTGATAAGCAAGCGTGGGACCAAAATCGTGGATACAAGCATCCCTCTGTAATCATATTGTAGTGTTCGAGGAAACCAGCGCAGTTTGCATAATTCTTGAGATTTCACTATGTAAAACATGTTATTTGAAACTCTGTTCTAAAGGAATAACGCCAATATTAAGACGTGTTTAATTGGTCACGTGGGAGTAATTATAGTAACGTTTTATACTGTATGTATCAAACTCATATTGTATCTAGCGGCAAGAACAGATTTTTTAGGTATCTCTAGGGAGAAAATGTAATACAAAATGAGTGACACCTACGCCTAACTATTAACCTTTGAAGTACACACAATATACTTTCTTGAAATTAAATATATATATTTTTTTATAATAATAGTGTATTTGTGTAGTGTGTGTTTCTCTTTTCATTGGTTGAATATGTTGCAGTTGAACGTCAGAGTTATTATTACCTATACAGTAAATTTGGGGTTTTAGGGATTTTGGTGTTTTGAAAGTTAAACACAGCCTCACCGACTCATGCATGGTGTGTGAAATTCACGTCCCCATTAAAACCCAAGTAGACCTTATCCCTGGACTATGCTGTAGATTCAAGATAAATATACAAAATAGAGTACTTTGTCAACGAGTTATCAAAAGTCGAGGATTACATTTTTTTCATTTATTGACATATCTATTAGCAGTTTTTGAAATTTAATTTACAGGTTTATCACTTTATTAAAGTTCATATGTACTTTCAATATAATTGTAAAGCTTAATTCACAGGACTGGCTTTTGCCATGGCAACGAATCGTGAAGCTAGTCTGGTGTTTTCTTTCAAACGAAATTAAAAGCTATGAACTAAGTTAATGAACACACGGATAATTTGAAACTGTAGCTGAAAATCTCTTAAAGTATGACACAACAGCCTTCAATCTCTCTATGTCCGAAATAAGCTCAGTATATTAATAATATATAATATTAAGTGGTAAATGTGTCTCAATTGCGGTATTATTTATTCAAAGGTATAAAAGGGACACATGCGATAACATCCGTTACTGGCGTTTCCTTTCAAATGTCACAGCGGATGTCCGATTTATTTCTATATGAGTCACCGCTAACATGTATTATTGCGTGTATCATTGTAGAAATTGTATTGAAACTCGAAAAAAATAATTACCCGAAATTGCTAATTTCTTTGTAATTATATTCACAAGTCGTATTATCTTACAGCAGTTTTGTGTGCCGGAACAACCGGATAAAGTGTGAGGTTGGTACTCGAAATGTCATTGCTATGATTTCATCTAGGAGGTGAGTATTTCGCGGTGCACATTTTCATGCAAATACTTTCCATAAATCAAAATCTAAGTGCGTGTGAGATTAGCACTTAAACTTAATTGATAAGGTTCTTTTCTTAGCACAAATGCACAAACGTAAAGCTTAAAAAAACAACTCCAGTTATTCGAGATATTCACATTAAAACACAATGGATTCATTTAAACACTGAAACATTGTAAACACAAGTTGAAGTTTTTGTCGTAGGCTACATACTTGTTATATTTGATTGATTAAAAACAAATCGTACTAGATTTAAATGATATAACAAAAGTAAATATATGTTTTGAAGCTATGCTGATAAAATTAATGTGCTGACAGCATATTTACAATTATTAACTGGTCTAGTTATACTTCAATGATATGCAAACTTCAGTAACAGTCATCAGACATGCCTAAGTATTGGAATTTGTTTCAGCTTTCTGTTACTAGAAACAAAATAAACATGAATCAGTGGAGTAACAGAGTTCCTTAAATATCCTTTCGGACTTCTGCAAGAAACCGGATTTTAAACGTTTCCTCCATTAATCGCTATTTACACTATGTGATAACAAAAAACTCTAGATTAGTTTGTTGTGATAATAATTATGTAAACCTTGAATTTAACACAAATTAATTATTTATTTAATGACATGTATATAAATAAGACCAAATATTTAAACCTCTTTCACCATTTTGATCACAACGTAATACTCTAATTCCGTTATATCTGGCGTACCTCAGGGAAGTGTGTTGGGTCCGTTGTTGTTTCTGTTATATATAAATTATATTGGGTGCCAACGACCACGTAGTCAGAAGCACCTTAAAAGGAAAACAACATATAAATTATATTTCTTCAGGAATCAGTTCTTCAATTAGACTTTTTGCTGACGATACAATTATATATCGAGAGGAGGGCAGTAAGGATGATTGTGATGAATTTCAAGAGTCGCTAAACAGAGTAGAGGATTGCTGTCATACCTAGCAGCTAAAACTCGATTAAAAAAGTGCTCGGTTATGCGAGTGTCTAGGAAAGCGTTTGTAACTATACACTTAATAGGAGAACGTTAAATGTTGTAAATAAGTATAAATATCTTGGCGTTATTGTTACTAGTGATCTTTCATGGGATTCACACGTAAGCTACGTTGTAGGAAAATCACTACGTAGTCTTCGTTTTGCCCAGAGAATATTGTTTCGGTTGTGATCTTACATGGAATTCACACGTAAGCTACGTTGTAGGAAAATCACTACGTAGTCTTCGTTTTGCCCAGACAATGTTGTTTCGATGTCAACAGTACATTAAGCAAATTGCATATAAAACATTGGTGCTTCCAATTGTCCAATACTGTAGTTGTGTTTGTGACCCGTATGAGGTGGGTTTGCAAAACCTCCTTCATTCAGTTCAACTAAGGGCGTATAGATTTGTTTTGGGTCATTATGGTCGGACAGATAGCGGAACGGAGATGTTAGTTGCGTTGGGCTGGGAATCTCTTGATGTGAAGCGTGAAAAAAGCAGAATTAAGAGATTGGAGCAACTAAATTTCACTCAGTCGCAGTTAAATGTAAGCAAGGTTTTAAAACCTGAAACATATATTGGTAGGCACGATCGGGAAGATAAGTTAAGGGAAATCAGCTGTAAATCTAATGCGTATTTTTGGTCANTCTTTCCAGGGTCGATTCGAGATTGGAACCATTTAGGACGTGAATAATAAATTTTGGTGCCTCGTGCACCCCCTGCCAAGTACCTTCTAGGTTGATTGCAGGGTATGGTGTAGATGTAGAATATTGTCCAAAAAATATTATCAAGATTTGTAAAATTATTTTTTTAAACTAGAAAGTGATACGTAATTCTAAGGAGATTATTACCAGTGTTATTCTCTTTCAGGAGCATTTCAGAATCTACGGATACGAGAAGTTTATGTTAAATATATGCATTACATTGTCATTAGAACGAAACTGGGGTTCAACGTTTTCTAATTTGAGAAACAACCGTTTCAGACGATATACAGACCCTAAGATGTAGCAAACTGTACTCCAGTCAATTTTTACCTCGTTGGTACAAACGTACTAAACGATAAAAATTAAGATGTCTAATCTTGAAATAATTTTTCCATCCTACTGAGGATAGCTAACATCTCTATAACACCANATTTTGAGATAATTACGGGTTATGAAGAATACAATAATGAACTTAACTACAGAATATAAACATTATATATTACTTATAGAATGCAAATTCATTGTAACACTCGCAGATTGCAGTGGTAGTTTTGAAGCTTGAAGAAAGGACTATGGAACTGCCACAGTCTGCTCTGATTAGAAGATGAACTCTGTAAAGTATTCTTGAATTTGTAGAGAGATATGTTCTTTGTTATGATCCGAGACTATATGATGGCGGAATGAGGATATCTTATATTATTGAGAGATCTGTTCTTTGACAAGCAATAAGTTCGCCCTTTTGATAAGTAAGACGCTCATCTTATGTGATATATATTGCAAAACAGGATTAATTGATATCTTGTAAATAATTAAGAATTGTTCAGCAACATACTATGTTTTGGTGTAACATAAACAAACCCTAGTCTTTCAGACATTTTGTTGTTATTGTGGGATGTGTATGGGCAACATGTCATAAAGGCAATGAGAATAAAAATTACTCATTACTACATGAAATCTCTTTTGAAGACTTAGTTGCTTGATAAGATAACATTATAGTTAACTGCTAGAAGGAAGAAATCGGTGTGATTAAATTTATTGGCTTGTTTAAATGTCTTGGAAGAATTACTAAAGACCTGAATAAACTACAAATATCCAATTGAAAAGGATATTATTGGAATATAAGACTGATATAAGAAATCCTCTATTCAATAAAGCCCTTAATGGAACTGATACTATTANAAGGGAAATGCTAACATAGAAGAGAAATATTACTGGAAATGTAATGACGCTTTAAAAAATTTCATTTATTGTAAGAATTTCAGAC
>KZ872140.1:21865-36286 GCA_003456935.1 Machilis hrabei
AAATAATAAACTACAATCAGTATTTAAGTCTTTTCCATATGTAATACGGTATTTGAAGTTTAAATATTCACTNTATTATTGTCTGCTGCCATTTTTCTACAAGCCATCTACAAGCCAATAGATTCATAACTAAATTTTGGAGGAAGATTATATCTTCCAATGGTGAGTTACCTCACCGCAAAGTAACACTAAATGTTTGTAGTTCAGACTTGCGCGCTGCAAAGCTCCCTCGAATGTTATAAGTTGAGTTTTGTTTGCCGCAAAACTCTACTTCAGCTGCACTCTTTGAAGGTGTGTACGTACATTTTTGACTGATTATGACGAGGATTACTGCATTTCTCACAGCCCATTTATGGAATTTGTCCACCCACTGTTCTAGAAATGTCTACATGCTTCACGAAGCGATGGACAAAATGACAAGATCCTGAATTACCTACATTTTTCTAGAATAGTGGAGACCTCAAACCGACAAAGTTCCTTCACCTCTACGTTTATATATACATCTCTCACAGTCCATTATTGGGCTTTATCTACTCAACCTTCCTGAAACTTCACGTAGCCATGGACGTAATGGCAAGATCTTGATGAGCTGCATTGTTCTAGAAATGGCTACGCAGTATAAGAAAAAGTATATATTCAATCTTATAGTATTCATTTTGATGAAATACCATAGAAATATATTTATCTGGATCTTTCTATGGAGAAATGAGCATTGATCTCATAATGTGCAGACTAAAGACTTAAAGTGTACTATATCCAGATATTTATCTGGATCTTTCTATGGAGAAATGAGCATTGATCTCATAATGTGCAGACTAAAGACTTAAAGTGTACTATATCCAGATATAATACACTCCTTGTGATTTTTGTAAGACAGAATGTGCTTATTTCAATTTTCTCTGAGCTTTGAAATACATGTTTTTAGATACATGTACATATTTCACAAAGCTTTCTATTCATCAGGTATACATTTACAAAAGGTTGTTATATATTTTAAGAAAAAATATATATCATATTGGTTAGACAGAACTACAGGCTCTTGGTGGAATATAGTTTACATTGATCTAGAAATATCTATATGGAGGAAGGCTTCTGATTGGCTGGGAAAGGTCTCTATATTTTCAAATGGCCCTTGGAGGAACCAAATACTTATACTATTCTAGAAAGAGTTATAAGGAAGGTATGTGATTGGCTGGACAGAATAACTTTGTTTTCAAATGGCTCTTGGACCAGCAGATCTGGATTTTTCAAGCTGCTTCTACGATACTCTAGAAACTTCCAGAATGAAATAAAAGATATCAAACATAGAGGGATAGGGTGGGTCAGGAGAGGAGAGGAGAGAAACATTTTCAGAATTATTAAAGACAGGGTATATCAGGAGGAAAGACGAATATTACATGTAATTACAAACCTGCAGTTACCTGTAGAGTGGCCACCCAGCGTACAAACAAAACAAACCAAAAAGTTCTATACCATTTCTCACGCACAAGTGAGTTAGAAGTGACCGAAATCACTATAGATACAACATGATGATGGAGGTTACATAACCGGCTGAGAGGCGGCGCCAGGCTGGTGCGAGTGGTTACGTAATCGGGAGCGAGTGGGAGGCTACGCAATCGTCCTGTGCGAGGAGCGAGTGGGAGGTTACGCAATCCTCTGAGAGGATTTCGGAGGAATATTGAGGATTACGGAGGCACCCAAACTGTCAAAACACTAACTACTAAGAACATTACTGGTACAGCTGTCTAGATTTCAACTGTTTAGATATCATATACATTATTTACTATTCTTAAATACTCAACTCAGCTAATATGTTCTTGATAGTGTTTCAGAAACCAAAGTAGCAGATATCTATTGAAAAGGGGAGTTACTTATGCAAATATAAATAATGTGAAATATTGATTTTGAGAATGAAAAGGAAAAATAAATGCAGGTATTGCAAAGGGAAATAAGTAATCTCACTGTATTTCATTATGCCTATATGCTGTCATGCCTGTCACTTAAAAAGAGTAGTACCCCATTTTGTTTAAAACCATAATACTCTGAATGTAACTGTCGTAAAACAATGGTCTCAAGTCATAAAACTATAACATCTGTAGTGAAACGCGCTGTAACGTAGTGCAAAATAAAGAATAATTAACTTGTTTTCAAAACGTGGGTACAAGGCGGTTGTGTACTGTATCTTCCAGTTTCGGAGTCATTATCTACGAGGGCAATTCCAAAAGTAAGGTAAACTTGGAAGAAAAAAATGTAAATTTTATTACAAGTACTGTAATTTACATATCAAAATTAAGCTTATTTCTTATTTATTTTTCAGTGTAATTCCCAAACCGGTGTAAACATTTGTCCCAATGTGACACTAATTTTAATATACCCTCATCACATACTTACTAACCACTCTCTGGTATATATTTCCACTTCTTCATCAGATGAAAATTGTCTTCGTGAAAGATGTTTATTCAGCTTCCTGAACAGGTAGAAATCAGATGGTATTAGGTCTGGGCTGTTAGGGGGGGTATTCGAGAATTTCCTACCTCCTCCTGTTGATTTCTTGAAGTGTTCTCTCAGCAGCATGGGAGTTGCATTGTCATGCAAAAGCTTTACACCTCGGGACAGCATTCCAACACGTTTTCGACGAATGGCACCGTAATTTGCGTAAAGTTTCAATGTAACGATCAGCATTAATGGTTTTTCTTTTGGGATTGAAATCAACCAACAACAATTCCTTCTTGTCCAGAACACTGTCACCATAACTTTACAAACAGATGTGTTGTCTTGAATTTTTTTTTGCAACTGGAGATCCTGGATGTTTCCATATCATGGAGTCCCTTTTAGTTTCTGGGGTAGATCCACATTTCATCCCCAATCGGTGACAATACTGTCGAGGAAGTCTGTTTGATTTCTGTTGGATTCTTTTGCTCGCACTTCCACACTGGACGGATTTTCTATCAGAGGTCTTTTTTGAAACCGACTTTATAACCTCGACTCAAACGACATAAATAAACAACCACTGTCACCTAGATTGGAATGACCTAAAGCTTGCAATGAAACATGATGGGGGTCATAATTGCATTTTTACCCGCATAGCAGCGCTAGTGAACCTTACTTTTGGAACCGCCCTCGTATGTGGACATACAACCGATAAAATATAAATTTAAAGTTATTGGTTTTTGTATTAAGTTATCAACAGTCCAGTATTTCTCCAGCAATATTTAAATTATCTGAATAGGTTTAGTACATAAAAATAGGATGATAACTATTAAAAATAAAAGAATAATAAAGTACTTAAAACTTTAAATAAAGATATTAACAATTAAGATCAATGATGAAACGAAGAACAATTTTACTTATTTAATTTAACATACGCTGAAACGTAATATTCATTGGAGAAACTGAAATTCATTTGTTAGTTAATAAACAAATCATGTTTGAAAACGTATATGGTTTATTTAATAATTATTCATAATGTATTCTGTTCCAATTGTGAAATTTCATTTGGTTTCTAAGCGGTGTTCCAGTGGTGTTTAGAAAATATGTGATCCTCTAGGATGTTTGTTTTCATTGACTAAATATCTGGGTTAACGAAGTCTTTCTTTGACAAGTTCTAGTGATTGTCTAACGTATTTTTGTGAATAACATCGATACATACTAAAAAGTGAATGAAGTGTAAATAATACGGAGAGATATACAGGGTGTGGAAAAAATGGCGGACAATAATATATAGGGTAGAGATATTTTAGAAAAACAAGTCGAAAGTACCTCATGGCAAAATGACGAACGACGCGTCGTTTAGGCGTAAAATGCGGAATTACTTTGATGGAATATGGCAACACCGCCTGCATTATAAAGATTACAACTCATTTGATGAGAAATGTACCAGTAGAACGTAGTGGCCCAGAGGTACGATGCCAGTTTTCTATTTTTTGTGGAAGACCTGGCGCTGGCTCAAATCCCGCTCATACCAAACATTTTTTTCTAAATTTAAATGATAGAATAGTAATTTATTTTTAAGAGAAAGGTGATATGGTAATTAATTTTCGTTGAAATGCAGAGGATAATTAATAACTGATCGTTAACCTAATTGATTATTTTAAAATGGAGGGAGTAAGGTGGTGTAAAGGTTAAGTGAAATAGCCTTTACGGCTAGAAGTGGGTACAGTTTCAATGCGTACAAAGTGAGGCCAAAGGAAACCATGAAAAAGGTTTGTGATAATAGTCGCCCAAAAGTGAGGTGATTTCATGAATTAATTTTACGTCTACCTTTAATTATGTTTACGTTATAATTGTTAACATAATATTTCATATGTAGCACTTTTAATAGCTTTTGTATTAAACTCGAGCATGAAATAGTATACACTATTGTGCAAAAAGCACCGTAAGTGCATAAAAACAAAGAAAAAATGGTAAATTAGGTCTTTGTTTCTTGCAGGTTCAAAGATTGTAAAAGTTGGATAAAATCAATGAGTAAAGAGAGATGCAGAGTATGGAGGACTGAGGAAATAAATTTAAGATGCCAATGAAATGATGAGTTGTGCCGTGAGTGTAAAACTAAATTGAGTAGGGGTTTATGACAGTAGGCAGACTCAATTTATGAGGACCAAGGAAGCAATGACTATGAAAATAGTCATATCAAAACAAAAGCAGACACTTTACGTGTTTAAGGCAGTGCCTGGAGTGATTGTGCGATTGATGGATCGTTATTGAACTAATGAAGGATATGTTGGAAATGGTCCCAGTCCATTTGATGGCAAGCAAGGGCACGTTTTGGAATGTTCGCCTGCACACGTTGTAACATTGCAACATCTATTGTGGTTAAACTCGCATGCGGTTTGGTTATCAATTCATCAAGGTTTGTCGGTGGTGTTCTGTAAAAGAGCTCCTTTAAATTGTCGTCCTTGAAGTCGGCCGTCAACGGGCAGAAAATAAAACCAAATTGAAAGGACGAAATCTGGACTGGACTGGACTGGACTGGACTGGACTGGACTGGACTGGACTGGTCTGGTCTGGACGGGACGGATCCAATGTAGCCACTGCCATTTAATAGCATGTGGTTTATTTTTCGGCCATCATCTGGACTGGTCTGGTCTGGTCTGGACTGGACGGAACCAATGTAGCCACGGCCTAAGGATTGAAAATCCTACGTACATTGAACGGCTGAGTTTTAATTTCATGAGTTCACGTTGAACAGCAATCAGATAGCTAATTGTTAAAAAGATTACAGACGTGAATCCCGTTGAAGCTATCAATTTGTTGATCTCTTTCTTCACTAACCAAATCCACATTAACTCTGTTGCGCAGATTTTCTTCAGTCTTCCCAAACATTCCGTTATTCATAAGTTGAAGAAGTACTTTTCAAAATCGTTGTTTGACATCTTCCTACAACTTGTATTGAACAAAATGTACCGCTAAATCCAGGACTCTTGGTAAAACTTGAGGATGTGGTGAACATGTGTTTCTCTCATTACAATTTTCAGGTACAAATTAAGTACACCATATACTTTGACTTGTTATGGAGATTGGGTATGAGTTTGTGCAGTTAAGATGATTTTAGCATCAAGTTCTTCTAGAGCGTTCGTAGAATACATAGATAGTATATTTGGGTTAATGTTTACCCTCTCTGGAGCCAGAGTATACATCATATTCCAAATCACACTTCAAAATGTAGCCGATTTCGTGATCATCGAAGAAGTCCTTTACAAAATTGTTCTTTTACAAATTCCTACAATTTGTATTGAACGCATTGTACGGCTCAATTCAGGACTCTTGGTGAAACTTGAGGATACGGTGAATATGTGTTACTTATATTCCAAGTTTTAGGTACAACTTAAAGTTGGCGTAGCACACCATATAGTAAGATTTGTTATAGAGATTTTGTACGAGATTAGTGTATTTTAAGCAGTTTGAAGCATTACGTTCTTCTAGAGCGTTCACGGAATATGGAGATATTATATTTCGGCTAATTTTGACCCTTTCTGGAGCAAGTGGATAGCCAGAGTGTACATCATACTCCAATTCACACTCCACATGTAGTCGTTTTCATAATCATCGAAGTCCTTTTCGAAATCGTTTTTTGCCATCTTCCAACAACTTGAATTGAACGCATTGCACGACTTGGTCCAGGACTATTGGGGAAACTTGAGGATGGGGTAAACATGTGTTACTTTCATCCCAACTTTCGGGAACAACTTAAGGTTGGTGTAGTACACCATATACTTCAACGTTTTATAGAGATTGAGTACGAGTTTTTCATAGTTTGAGAACCTTCCAGCATCACGTTCTACTAGATCATTCATGGAATACGGCGTTAGAAAACATCCTCAACATTAGAATTAAATAAGTTTATAACCCTTGAAAACACCAATTGTGGACATTCACAAACATGAGATATGTGTTTAGTACCATAAATGCTTTAATTCACACAAATTGTAAGAAAATGCTACTTCTCTACAACTAAACTATTCATCAGTCCTCAAACATAGCATTGTTCTGAACTCAGCATCATCAGAAACATTGATTATCTAAGTTATAGGAAATACATATATGTGTGTATCTCTATAAACATCTTAAATTTCATTGTAGTTGTAAGAAAATGTTATCTTTGTGCAGTTTATACTGAAAATATCACCAACTTTAGCATTAAATGAACTCAAAGCCCTTGAAAGCACCAATTATCTACCCCATATGCAATTGGCCACCGGCCTCAAGCGGGCCGCAAGTCATTCAAGGGTGGCTAGCCGAAACCATTCGGCTGACTGTCCGATACGTAGAGGTCAACCGAAACCATTCCGCTGACTGTCTTATCTGGAGTGACAAAATGCCAATCGTTAACTGCCTTCAAAACTTGGGTAATTTCACGTCCATTCGGCTTCTAAGTAAGAGGTTCGGTGGCTTATCCATTAGTGAGTCGCCAGCGTGAGTCACTAAAGATCCACCGGTATCTGAAACTCATACGGAAACCTGNNNGCNTNATGTCCGATATCTAGCGGCCTGCCGAAACCATTCGGCTGACTATCCGATATGAGGTTGTAAACTGAAACGATTTCTCTGACTATCCTCTTCTTGTATTGACTACAATGGTTAACCGTCATATGCTTATCCGACTTCAAGTGGCCAACTGAAACGGCTGAATATACGAATAAAAGTTCTCATGTGAAACTTGGCCAATTTAGAGTGGCCAAACGAAACCTGTCCATTATTTGACCGATTTAGAGCAGCCAACCGAAATATGTCCAATTCTTGGCCGATTTAGAGTGGCCAAACGAAACCGGTCCATTTCTTGGCCGATTTAGAGTTACCAATTGAAACCTGTCGGCTAACTCTCCAATTACTTTAGGCCTTATCAACTTTTTTTCGCACACTTTTTTTTTCCAATATGCAATGTCGAGTAGAAACAATTTCGAATAATCAGCTATTTCTACGAGTCAGAAAGGCTAGACGAAAGGTAACCGTTGACTATCCTATTTGAAATGAAATGCCAGTCGAAACCTCTTGGCTAACTGACCTATTTAGAGTGGCCAGACTAAACTACTCTCCACTTTTTTTTAGTTGGCATCACTTCTGGAGAATTTTAAACCTAACCTTTGATTTTGTTTAGTATGTATCAGATCACTTAACTATTAAGGTCACATACAAGACCAATCATCTTATCCAGACANATGCCTTAAGACGAGAAATAACCTCCTATAAAGCAAAGCTGTCGTGGCTCAGTGGTAGAGTGAAGGATTAACGACAATAATCTCAGACTTTCGGGAGTTCAAATCGTTCCCGGTCCAAGAATGACTAACGAAGTTGCTAATAGATGGTGTTGAAAATGGGCGCGAAAAGTATAACTACACATACAGCCAAAAGATGGCTTTCACTTTCCCTTTTGTGTACACTGTCCATTTGGAGTACGTTCCATCGCCATTTATAGTCCGATCCATGGCTGTTTAGTGTAGGCTGAGTGGCGAGTAATTGGTGTTAGCCGCTTCTAAACGGCCAGCGGCCCGAAGGTTTTCTTAGGACAACGGCCGTGGCGGTACCGCCAGTGGATGCCACCGGCGGGCGGCTAGTAGACATTCGGCTGGCCTCCGGTGGCCCGAAGGTGGGCCGCCGGTGGCTTGCGCATGGGGATACATTCACAAGAAATAAGAGATGTGTTTAGTACCAAAAATGCTTTAATTTCACACAATTTCTACGAAAATGCTACTTCTGTACAGTCTAAACTATTCACCAGCCCCCAAACTTTGCATTGTTCTGAACTCAGCATCATCAAAAACATTGATTATCTAAGTTATAGGAAATACATATATGTGTTTATCTCTATAAACACCTCTAATTGCAAAGTATTTGTAAGATAATGTTATCTTTGTGCAGTTTATACTGCAAATATCACCAACGATATTATTAAATGAACTCAGAGCCCTTGAAAGCACCAATTATGTACACTCACAAGACATGAGTATTGTGTTTATCACCATATATGCTTTAATTTCACACAATTTGTAAGAAAATGCTACTTCTGTACAGTGTAAACTGTTTACCAGTACTGAATCTTATTGATTGTTTAAGTTTATAGGAAATACGTATATGTGTTTGTTTTTATAAACATCTCTAATTTCACAACATTTTTAAGGGAATTAAATCTTTGTTTAGTTTAAACTGCATAAAGCACTAACTTTAACATTAAATAAACTCAGAACCCTTGAAAGCACCAATTTTTTATATTCGTAAGACATAAGAGATGTGTTTAGTACCACAGGTTCTTTAATTCTACAATACTTGTAAGAACATGCTATTTCTGTACAGTATAAACTATTCACCAGTCCTCAAACTTAGCATTGCTCTGAACTCATCACCATTAAAACACATTGATTATCTTAGTTTATAGGAAACACGTATATGTGTTTATTTCTATAAACATAATTACTTTCGCAGTATTTCTGGGAAAATTATACCTTTGTGCATAAAAATCTGTAAAAATCCTTAACGTTAGCATTAAATGAATTCAGAACCCTTGAAACACCAATTATGTACATTCCCTACAAATAAGATATGTGTTTAGTACCATAAATGTTTAAATTTTACACAATTTGTAAGAAAATGCTACTTCCATACAGTATAAACTATTCACTAGCCCTCAAACTTAGCATTGCTCTGAACTCAGCACCATTACAAACATTGATTAACTAAGTTGATAGGAAATACGTATATCTGTTTGTCTCTATAAACATATTTAATTTCAATGTATAAGTAAGAAAATTGTATGTTTGTGCAGTTAAACTGTAAAAACTCCTCATCATTAACAATAAATGAACTCAGAACGTTTGAACACTCCAATTATGTACATTCACAAGACATAATAGATGTGTTTAGTACCATAAAGTCTTTAATTTCACACAATTTGTAAGTATATGTTACTTCTGTACAGTCTATACTATTCACCAGTCCCAAAACTTAGCAATGCTCTGACCACAACACCACTAAAAACATTGGTCATTTAAGTTTACAGGAAAAACATATATGTGTTTATCTCTATAACAATCTTTCATTTTACAGTACCTTTGTGCAGTTTAAACTTTAAAAGTCCTCAATAATAGCATTAAATGAACTCAGAACCTTTGAAAACTCCAATTATGTACATTAATAAGTTACAAGAGATGTGTATAGTACCATATTTTTTTTCAATTCTACACTATTTGTAAGAAAATGCTACTTCTTTACGTTCATTTTCTACGTTGTAGAGAATGAACAAGATTTTGTAATCCCTCTTCAGGAAGATTCCAAACGCTGTAACAGTATTGAATGACAGGAAGAACTATCATATTATACACAACTGAAAAGATTCACCGAGTTGGTTTAGATTAGGTTAGATTGTGGAGTCAAAGAAAGCAATTAAGCTTCAACGAATTAGGTTAGCTTAGGTTGTGGAGTCGAAGGAAGCACCTTTGCTTCAGCGATTTAGGTTAGGCCAGCGAGTTAGGTTAAGTTAAGTTATGGAGTCGAAGGAAGCATGAATGCTTCACTGAGTTAGGTTAGGTTATGGAGTTGAAGGAAGCACCTAAGTTTGCCCGAGTTAGGCTAGATTATGTTATGGACGCAAAGGAAACATCTAAGCTTCACCGGGTTAGGCTTAGCTATAATAATAGCTAAGCCTAACCTAACTCTATGAAGCTTAAATATACATAATTGGTGGTTTCAAGGGTTCTGAGTTTATTTAATACTAACGTTAAGGATTTTTACAGATTTTTGTGTACAAAGGTATAATTTAATTACAAATACTGCGAAATTAAAAATGTGTATACAGATAAACACATATACATATTTCCTATAAACTTAAATAATCAATGTTTTTGATGATACTGAGTTCAAAAGAATGCTAAGTTTAAGGACTGTTGAATAGTTTAAACGGTACAGAAGTAGCATTTTCGCACAAATTGTGTGAAATTAAAGCAATTATGGTACTAAACACATCTTTTATTTCTTGTGAATGTACTTAAATGGTGCATTAAAGGTTTCTGAGTTCATTCTTACATAAACTGTGAAATTAGAGATGTTTATAGAGATAAACACCTATACATGTTTCCTAAAATCTTAGATAATCAATGTTTTTATGGTGCTGAATTCAGAACAATGCTAAGTATGAGGAGTGATGAATAGTTTAGACTGTATAAAAGTATCATTTTCTTACAAATTATGTGAAATTAAAACATTTATGGTACTAAACACATATTTCATGACTTGTGAATGTACATAATTGGTGGTTTCAGGGGTTCTAAATTCATTTAATATTAATGTTGGGGATGTTTTCTATCTTCGTATTCCATGAATGCTCTAGAAGAATTTGATCCTAGGAACTTTTTTAATCTGCACAAAACTCTTACCAAATATCCATAACAAATCAAACTATATGGTGTGCTACGCCAACTTTATGTTGTACCTGAAACTTGGAATGAAAATAACACATATTCACCGTATCCTAAAGTTACACCAAGAGTCCTGGATTGAGCCGTACAACGTGTTCAATAAGAATTGTAGGAAGATGTCAAAGAACGATTTTGTAAAGGACTTCTTCGATGATCACGAAATGGGCTACTGAGTGGAATGTGATTTGGAATATGATGTACACTTTGTCTATCCACTTGCTCCAGAAAGGGTAAAAATCAACCCAAATATGCTATCCACGAACGCTCTAGAAGAACTTTATGCTAAAAACTTCTTAACTGCACAAACTCATACCCAATCTNCATAACAAATCAAAGTAAATGATGTACTACGCCAACCTTAAATTGTACCTAAAAATTTTAATGAGAGAAACACATGTTCACCAGATCCTCAAATTTCACCAAGAGTCCTGGATTAGGCGGTACATTTTGTTCAATACAAGTTGTAGGAAATATCAAAGAACGATTTTGAAAAGTACTTCTTCAACTTATGAATAAAGGAATGTTTGGGAAGACTGTAGAAAATCTGCTCAACAGAGTTAATGTAGATTTGATTAGTGAGAAAAGAGATCAACAAATTGATAACTTCAACGGCAGTTCACCTCTTTAAGATTTTTAACAATGATCTGTCTGATTGCTGTTCACCGTGAACTCACGAAATTAAAACTCATCCGTTCAATGTACTTAGGATTTTCAATCTTTAACCAGGAAAAGTAAAATATTTGGTTTGAGCGGGTAAACCACATCCAAAAATTTGATTTTATTTAATTATCCTCCAGTGATAATGTACAACAGATTCAACACGGCTAACACGCGCATAACAAACATCACCAGAATTGTCTTTAAACTGTCTGAATTTCGTCTGTAATTATTTTTCTTTCCAAACTTCAGTGCTACTTGACGAAATAGCATATAGAATATACAAAACATATAACTAAAAATAAATATTAACATTCTTATTTGGGAAGATTACGGGAAAACTCAATTTTGGAAATCTAATAACGCATATAACTTTATGTGGTGAGCCGTATTGACAAGTTACCCGGTATGTCTGTGACTAATATGCATTGGGATCATACCCGACTGAAAGCGTGACACCTGTCGTTTTTTCAAATTTTTGAATGCATTGTGTATTAGCAACGTACACGTGTAACGATTTAATATTTGGTAATCCTAATAATTTTGCGATGCTTACAGAACACCAAGCATGAGTACCTGGATTATTATTGTTATGTCCAGGGAATATATTTACTTTTAATACACCAAGTGATACAATAAAAACTGGTTTCCTTTAAAAGTTCATTCATCACCACCACTCTAATGGTGTTGCTTAAGCAGAAACAAGCGAGTATGATGTTGGTAGGGTAAGGTTAACTTGTGTCGTTGAACAGATCAAAACTTGAAAGTATGATTTGGGGTAGTCTAGATTATGAAGCTGATGAAAGTCGGCCAGAACTTGGTGTGATCGAGTTTTTATTCGTGATGGATTCAGTGGGTAGAAGTGTTGACTGATAGTGGTGTGAATTACTGTGTTAGTTCACTTGTCTACCAATCTAATGGCGACGCTGTAGTTGAAATATTAAAGTTAAAGAAAGCCAGGTCTAAAGTGGTTGGGAGTGAGTTTAATAAAATATATAGCAGCACTATCCATTTAGTTCGGCTAGCAAATAGTTCACTCACCTGTTGCGAATGGTATGATTGGCAGTGAGTGTTACGATTTGGTAGTGAGAGGTATGATTTGGCAGCGAGTGGTATGAGTTTCAGTGAGTGGTGCCAGTTTCAGCGGTGTCGTGTCGGATGCGACCGTGCCGGATGCGACTCGTGCCGCAAGCGACTAACCAATTTGCCATCGTGCCATTAGCGACCCAAGGTATTCGTGAAGTGTGTTAGTAGCCAGCATTCAAAAGGTACATTTCCACAACACTCATCTTTGATCAACTTTTGCGTTCTGAGAAAAATCTTGGCTGTAGGGTGTGATGAAAAACTCTTGGTTAACACGACGTTTTAGCTGCAATGTAGGTTGTACGTTTTGAGGGATGGGTGGAAGGCTCGCTAGTCAACTGGTGTGCGTGTTTGTGAGCGTGTGGAGACCTTGAGTCGAGTCTTTGCTTTTGTAGCTAGATAACCGTTTTAATGAAGACCAGATGACTGTGCAGTGTTTGCGGTGTTACTGTTGCCAGATATTTAATTCAGTTTATCGCAACTGGTCAAATTAAAAGTGATATTTGTGTTGTGAATAGTATGAAGTGAGCATGATTTGGGCACTGGTGTGTGTTTTTAAGTGTTTTTAACGTGCTCGTTACTGTACTTGTATCGTCTATAATGGATTAACGTGTAAAATCGTTTAGTGTAAACAGCAGTATTATTGCAAACACTCAACATCTGTGTTCAGTTTGCTTTACAAGTGTTTTNTGCGATGGAAGAATCCTATGTTATTACAACTAAAAAGGAAAGCCTTCTTTACTGTTTGGATTGTATTCATACCGAGTTCATAAGACTACTCAAGAAAACTTATCGTGGCTGTGTACAAAAGAGAAGAAAAGTGTCGCGGAAGAGTCAAGATAATATTGCAGCATGAAATAATACCGGGCACTGCTAAGGAGCATTCCTGTGTACCAAATAAAGTGGAGTTGGATGTCAACAGAGCAAGGCATAACTGTAGGAAAAGAGCAAGAGAGGAAGTGTCAGTGCCGGTAAACGTGATATATAAAGAAGGATTTTCGGGTCTCTATTCTCAAGGGTTTGAACTCGTGACTGAAGTGCCGAAATATGACTCCATAAAAAGTGTTTTATGTCAAGACAGAAGGGGAGCAATCGGGACTGATCAAAATCCTAAATCAAGTAATGAAATTGTGCTTCCTGATGATCTATTAACGTTGCCAGATGGAAGAAGTTTGTTATTGGCAGATAAAACCAGAAGGAACAAGAGAATGATCATTTTCGGAGGTGAAGATACTTTGCAACTGTTAGAGAAGCAGGACGTGACTTATTTTTTTGACGGTACATTTAAAAGTTGTCCCAAGCAGTTTTGTCAACTGTATTCCATTCACGTGGACATTGGAAGTTCTGACACAGAAACAAACGTCTGCCCTGCTGTGTATGCTCTCCTCCCTGACAAAACTGAGGACACGTACTTCCACATGCTTATNGCTATAAAAGAATCTTTTCCTTCATGGAAGCCTTCCACAGTCAAACTTGATTTTGAAGTAGCTATGATTTTTGCAATTACACGTGTCCTACCACACACACAAATCTCAGGATGTTCATTTCATTTTAGCCAAAGTATATGGCGGAAAATCCAAACAATAGGCCTTACATCGGAATATAACGAAAATCAAGAAGTTGCAAAGACATGCAGAAGATGTGCTGCGTTGGCGCATATTCCACCTCAACANATTGATGATGCCTGGCTCATTATTATGGAGGACGCTCCAGGAGACAATGTCAAACTAACAGAATTCTTGGACTACTTCATGGAGCAGTGGTTAGAAAACCCTAC
>KZ872141.1:0-35678 GCA_003456935.1 Machilis hrabei
TGATGATGAACACTTTTTATTGAGACAGTGAATAACACCCAGCCCTAGCCAGGAATCGAACCTGGGACCTATGGCGTGCAATGCCAAGGGGCTAACCACTAGGCTACCGGGGCCGGCTTGTTTGTTGAAGTGAACGTCCGGAATGTTTTCCAAAATCAGTTTCTTACTTTCTTTAAGAATTGTTTATACTGTGGAGGATCCGCAACAAGGCACCCATTTTCCTGCAGAATATTTGCTTATGGTGTGTTGATGTCATTCATGTTAAGAACCAGGCATTGTGGGTTGTCAAGTTCTTTCTAGACAACGTCAAGAATGTCTAAATCGGTCACAATCTTTCCGAAATCTTTATCTTGGCTAGCCTGAGGCGCGGCTTTCTTAATGAATCGTTTATGCTTTACAAGGCATGGCAAGTGATATTTTGCAAGAGGAGATGGTGATGCAACTATGTCGCTTAATGATGCTCGTACACATTCATNACCAGTTTTCTCGTCAATTTCTTTGATTTTTTCCCACATGCTTTCAGAGGTAACTTCGTGTAATTAACCTTTCTTTTTTCTTGACAAGTATACACTTATTTTTGTCAAATTTACTTTCCCTTACTACTCTGCTTGTGGTCTTGCTTGCAGTGTGCCTCTTTTTCTTTCAAGTACTGCCTTAGAGGATGTTTCTTATTCAAAACAATTCTTCGCACGTTCAGTATTGACAGAACTAGTTAGATTTTTGTAAAAATTCCCGGTGATAAATGGCACCTCTGTGCACAAGTTCAGAATATTCAATATCTTGTAATATTGTAAGCAAGTTAGTGTAACCTGTCTCGCCAAATCCACGTCGTAATTTAGTACTATCAACAATTTTAGTAATGCAGAGTTCAGTACATAATGAGATTAAGTCCTTCCTCAAACTTTGACAAATTATGCAAAGTTCATAACTTAATGACTTGGGCTGCAGACATTCCATATTTAACTGTCAGATAATGTTATCTGCAAATAGAACAAAAAAGTGCAAGGAAATGCAAAAGTGATTAGTTTTAAATAAATTTGTATACAACTAGTTTTCAAATTAAATATGCATTACTATTATGATAAAAACTTTATTTTTGCGATACTGTCCAATCATGTGGTCTCAATAATGTGCAACTAAATGAACCAACCAAACAATTCAACTCACGAAATGCAAGTTTTAGAGTAAAGTGTTCTTATACACCGCTGAACTGTTCACTTGCCACTTGTACGAAAGAAGAAAATTGTTGTTTGATGCCATCTTGAATTTCATAAATACCGCGTTATTTTGAAAAATGATGATAAGTTGTTTCTCATTCTCTGAACGATTCTCTAGCTTGCAAATCAAACAGATCACTTTTAACACGCCATCTGAGCAAAAATACTATTTTTTAACTTATGAGCCATGTCTTGTATTGCTTTTAAAACACTTCCTGCCACTCCCTTAACATACACAGGGTCCGCACGCATCCTGCAATGTACTTGAAATTGAAATGTGACCTGGAAAGTACTTAAATTTCCTTGAAAACATCAAGGACTCCTGGAAATAGTTGATCTTATTTGTTTTTGTTAATATTTCCTTTTCTAAAGATTTCTTGAAAAATACATTAATTTACAAGCCATTTGTCCAACCATAAATAATAGCTTTCAATAGGTACCGTACAAGAGGGAGTCGGTTACAATCTATTCATTTTATTGTCAGTGAGTCTTCAGCTGCTTATCTTCACATTGAACACCATGTGATTTGCTTTTAACATAGGGTTTTACTTATAAGAGTGGAATATTGGTATTCATCCTAAAATGACTGATTGTAGAGCTGCTAGATTATAGATACAGTGCTGTTTCACAACGCCACGTAGAAAGTGCGTTTTTAATGAACAGTGAAGAAAAAGTGTAGAGTCTTAAAAATTGTAAGAATCCAAGCTCCTGCAAAAAAAAAAGTGCCTAGTGTTTACGTGTTTGTATAACCCTAGCCCTATATATACATAATTGGTAATTATACTTATAAACATTCTGTTGGTATATCAATTAAAAAGTGATATTAGGTCTACAAGAACTACGAGTAACATCAATACTAATGATTTTCAGTATATTATACTAATCTTTATTTATCAAACTGAATTGTTTTCCAATTCAGTTTTTTTTTTACAAATGCTGATTGAAGATTAATGAATGGTATCCTGGAAAATGTTACTTTTTGTTCTGGAAAATTACAGTTTTGTTTCTAGGAAAGCCCTGGAAAATAAGCTTATCTTAAGCGTACGGGCCCTGTGTACAGTAGTTCAACTCCTAGAATTGTCCCTCAATTTCATTGTAGTGTGAATTACTTAACCAAAAATACTAAACAATTGTACTAAATAGTGGATGCTTAAGTAATTCAAGTGACAATATAACTCTTAATTACCTTATAAAACTTTAGATTTCTTTTGAATTTTCTGCGATTTTCTAATATAATATTTTTTATCCATTACCTAAATACAAGACAAACACAGTGACATTATAAACTGTTTATTTTTGCCATTCTATTTCAAATGAATTTAATGAGTTTAATTAATATTACATTGCATTTTATTCAGTAACTTATGATTACACGACTCTAATATATGTAGTCACATCTTCGATCCGTAAATAGCCTATGAATTGGTGTTAAATATATTTGAAAATGACTTATTCTTAACAATACGGTTTATTTTGATAAAAGTAGAGTTTGTGTATTACGACTTTGCCCCAAAATGTAGTAACGGTTTGTAAATTCCTCATTAAGACATCTGACATAATGGATTATGCTTTTTGTAGTAACAGATGAGTCTTGAGAAACAAAAAGTTTAAGTCTTACTGAACTCAGATGTTTGAAATAACTGATTTCCCAGACACAAGTTGGATTATTCAGTTAAACAAAATTTAATATTAGGATTTTAATTAGTTGTTTTCTTATTTAGAGGACAATAATTTTTTTTACACAAATAACGAAAAGTCACTGAAAACAAACATTGACGCTATATATAATAAATAAGACAGCCATATTAATGGACTATAACTTTTAATGCAAGAATTTTAGGTAAATGTCTTTCACTTCAAATGATCACTTTTTTTAACTGACTCAGATGGGATTCTCTTCCATAAACTATATTTTCTAGCTTGTAGTTGTTAACAAATAGGTACATTCAAATAAAATATATTTATCTTTTTTTCGTAGTCTGTAATGGTTTTATTCATTGATATCAGTTTTTATAAATATAAAATTGAAGACGTGACTTGCATCAAAGGACAAATCCATTGAAGAAGATTTTGAGATAATCACTTGTTTCAATATTTTTAATTCCATTACATCTACGAATCCCATTGCCTTCTATTTGTAAATACAATGGATAGTTTTAATATTACCTCATATTAGATTATTATCTGCAATAGTATTTAACTATTATAATATTGAAAATAATGTTTTATTGTTGTTTTCAATATCATTACTGTAATAGGGTGTCCAGTGGACTGGAAAACCTGGAAAAGTTATTAAAATGTCAGGGAATTTGGTCAAATATTCTGAAATATTTAAAAAAAGAAACTTTTTTATTCCTTTTATTATTTTGAACCTTTTATTTTCAAGAAATTCCAGGATTTCAATAGATCTAGTGTTTTAAATCTTATCTTTCCCAAATCTTGTGCCTGTGAGTCAATTTGGTGTGGGGTATTTTGGTGCCAGGGCAATTTGGTGCCAAGTAAATTTATATTTTTTAATGTTTTTGATTTGATTACTATTTACTACTTTTACATGGTAAAGGAATAACAATTTATTGAATTACTATTTATTTTTACATTTATTACATGGTAAAGTTATGAGCAATACCTCGTAAGTATCGAACAAGGTTTCTGTTGTCATAAGCTGCAACAAGTGTTGCAAGGCGAACACAACAGTCTTTGTACTTCTTTTTTGGGGAATATTGTCTTTACAACCTTCGTGAAAACAAAGTTAATAGAAATTACACAGATTTTGAAAAAAAAAATATACAACTAATCTCAATTAACAGGATACACTTACCTTTAGCAGTAATTCTACATAAGTTTGTTGCTGTTTGTTTGCCATCAAGATGCATAGCGCTGGAAGTACCGAACTCTCTATCTGCACGTGGATTGTATACAGCTGATAAAATAAACCAGGTGCAGCCTTACATTGTCCCATCCGCAAGCCATCTCGAAGAATTCTCGATAAGTTCGAGACTGATCTTAGTACCGAAGAGAAGAATCCTATTGATCTTATCTTTGCCAGAATCGTGTAAGAGAAACTGCTGTCCATTTTTGTGATTCTGTATTCATGTGGAATCTCAAATTGAGAAAGATTAGTAGGTAGTAGAGGTGCCCTTTCAGACAGCTGCTTCTTCGTGAGTAGTGTTTGTTTAACTGTTTCAATAAGTGGCAGATAAGATGTCACCTCTTCTTTAGCAAGCTCCAAAAATTTTCCTAAAATGTGTTGACTGCTCTCTTGCGTTTCGCTGGCTCTATTCTTCATATCACTACACAGTAATCCGGCATTAAGTCCACAAACATCTGGTGTTGATTCACAAATTTCACAACTTTGCCATTTACAGTGTGGACTCGGGCCTTGCATTGCTTCTTCACATCACACTGTGTCATTTCTTGCCCTTTCTTTTAAATACGAAAATTCATCATGCATTAGTTTCTTCTCACCATAAGAACTATCCACCAACGAAGCCATTTTCTAAGTGATGAAAGAATATTATCTATGTGATGGAAAAATGCTGACTGTGTTTGTTTCAAACAAAATGTCCTGGCACAAAGATGCCCGCACCAAAACGTAATGGCACCAAAATGTCCGGACCCCGACTCATCACTCGTCTCTGTCCTTGTTAACTGTTAAGAGCTTTTTGTGGTTTAAAGGGGGCAAACAAATGAAACTCCCATACTTGCGTTGTCCAACTAATGTGTTGGAATAATGAAAAAAAAATTCAATGTGAAACTAACTTTTCAAATAATAGCCACACTTAAGAATATGATTCGTCATGTCATTTTGTTGTTCGTGTTTGTAATTATTATGAAAGAGAAAATTCCCACAAAGGTAAACTTTTAGAAATTGGAAGTTGAGAACTGCATACCCTTCATTGTGCTTTTTATGTTGTTCAACAGAACATATTTGTTTTCTATAATATTTAATACTTTATCAGAGAGAAAACTTACAGGTTTTATAATTTTCACTCCCATAGGAACATATACAGTTCACATTTTTAGATAGGGTGCAGGGTGGTAATATTTATTGGGTCCTGGAAAAATGCCAGTGTTGGTCTGGAAAACCTGGAAATCTCAGGGAATTTGAAATTAACTTTTTGCTGGACACCCTGGGTAATTATAGAATCAGAAACGCGTTTATTGTTTTCTCCTGATGTAGTTATGTAGTTAAAGTCTGTTTGAATAGAAATAAATAACAAACACAATATTATTAAGTTTTTAATACATTATATGAACATTTCTAAATAAAATTCAGTTTCCATAAAACATTAGTCATAAGTCCCAAGCTTCACTTTCAGATTCGTCTCTAATATTTTTCTGTTCGCTTCCAAATGCTAGTACCAAACGTTGAACCTAAGCTCGATGTTGTACATCAAGGGATGGTATATTCTTAGCAATGTATCTGGCCTTTCAAGTTTTAAGTCTTATTTCATGATTGTGATTGGGAGCTCTTTTAAAAGAGCTCAAAGTATAGTGAAATTTTGTCCGGTAATGAAATGCTTCGTCTACCAGTCGACTTGATGTTGTACTGACCGTTATAATGTAATAAATATATCACCTGTAATATTCAGTGGCTGCACAAGTGATATTTAGAACAACGAATATTAACGGACCTGTTATTTTTTGGTAATCTTGCATGTCCTAAGCAACCTTTTTTGTCATTGTGATCATCACATATATGCTTTATTGAGACGAAAAAAAATTATATCAATAACTATTATATATTCAAAACGTAGACTTGTGCTGCTTAGCATTAAGGACTGCTTTAATCCTGCAACAGATAATAATATTCATTTTTAAGCAAAACCAGAATCTTGCTGTGAAATTTGTAAACGATAAAAAAATATTGTTTTGATGTTGTTAGTAAAATCTAATAAATATTAATTGTAAGGTTGATATTCCACATTTTATTTGTAGTTACATGTAATGAAAGCCAAATAATGTTTTTGGTTTATAAAACTAAAAATATTGTTCTTACCTACAACTTCGTACTGAACTCACCCTGACATTTTCATCAGCTATAACATTTCTCGGATTCAAAACCTAGTCATTACTTTTGCTTAATTAGTTTTCCCTAAATTAGGTTTTTAAAACATTCTTAGTACATGTAATATATATATTCTTTTAGCGAAATTATTGACTAATTATTGTTTATGTCGTTTATCGTGTATACATCTCGTGGAGCACACTAATGAATTGGGTGTTCAAAACTGTAGCGGTTTTGAATACCAATTTAGAAGTAAAACCTTTTATTTTCTATATATCTTCATTTACTCCAAAGAAAACTAGGTGTATTTGATAGATGACAAAATGTTTGGTGGCAGCAGTACATCAGGATATTTTTAATGTTTCACCATAGACTTGAAATACAAGGGTTATTTTTTAAGTAAGGTCCGTTTTGCAATAAAAACGAAGTAAGTATATTTTAAAAAAACATTTATTTTCTGAATTTACATACCTTTCTCTATTTGTCTACATAATTTCCTTGCCAATTTAAACATTTATCGTAATGATCTACCAGTTTTTGGATACCGTTGTCATAGAACTCTATCCCCTGTGATGATAGCCAGTTACTAACGGTCGTTTTTACTTCATTAGTGTCTAAACGCTTACCGCCCAGGAAGGTCTTCAAATGGCGGAAGAGGTGGTAGTCCCTAGGCGCAATGTCTGGACTGTATGGCGGGTGATCGAATACCTCCCAGATTTTGAGTTTGTGCCGCAGCATGTGGTCAACCAGAGCGCGATTCGTCATGGACGTTTTCCCGACATTCCTTGAACAATCTCGGCCTTTTTCGCGCTTTACTGTCACTCATTGCATTGTCACCATAAACTTCACATATCTGGCGATGAATATCCGCAGTTGTCATGTTTCTTTCTGTTAAGAATCGGATGACTGACCGTATTTCACAGTTGGCGGGGCGCTCGATTTTCTTAAACATTTTAACGAAGCGTGCGAAGCGAACACACTGACGCAAACGAATGAAAATGGCGTCGGATTCTGCTCAAAGAATGCCGGGAGCCTACGCGCACACTCATTCTCACGCGCATGCAGAATTTCAAACGGTATTCACAAACGGACCTTACTTAAAAAAATAACCCTCGTAGTTATAATGAACAAGAGTCCACTGTTCAGTGCCGCAATATATATCTGCTCACCTTTTAAGACTATGTAATTTTATTTATATTTGTGATTAATGTTTCAATTTTAACTTACTGTCTACAGAAAGTAGTGAAATGTGTATTTTGACTCCTGTAATTTATTTTGTAAACGAAGAGAGATGTACAATTGTAGCAAAAGCTGTTATTTATTGGAAATAGATTTGTAAAAATCAATAAAAATTGTACAATTAAGCTGAGAAAACATTTTTATTAAACTTTCCTTTTTATGTAGCTTTCTTGAAAAGAAAAAATATAAAAGCAAGCCCTATGTAAAATCAATCGCCGGCGATCTACGACTACGTTAACCTGGATTTTGCATTTGATTTCATTTTGAAGGACATTTATTAGTTCTACACTCTAGCCAACAAATGTCAGAACCATCCACACCACAAATAGAAGCTATTAGGTAGCTGCCTGATTTTTGTATTGTCTGAAAAGAAACTGAATTCCTTTGTTGTTCAAAAGTAAACAAAGGAACAGCTAAAGTGGCAGTGTGTTTGAGGTTTGAATGATGATCAAATTGTTGCTTATTTGACAGAACATTGCAATTGTTTTGAATACAGTGAAGTACCTGGAAGTGATTTTAAACACCAAGGATTGTTTTGTCAGCAAATGATGGGCAGTAGAACTAAACAGTTCAGTAAGTACATATTGTAAGTTGGTGACCACATACAGTGACAAAATATTTTTTGGGTGATACAGTTTTTAATACTTTTTATTCATAGTTTTGAATGACATTCTAGAAGCATGTTATATGAAACATAAATTTTTAAAATATTCCCAAACATAAAATAAATTTAAAAAAAGAAATTTTATAATTAGTAATATTGAATTTTGTAATTTTTCTTGTTCTTTTTTTTACTTTTTACTGGCTTACATTAACATAAAAAAAATTGAGTATAATATAAAAGAACCTTTCTAATGGTATATAACGCTTGTATATTATGATAATTTTTATAGTTAAAAAAATGGATATATAAACACTGTATATAAAGTAAAATATGGAGTGGAGTGTAACCATTCAATTCTTTATGTGCTGCAGTTAAGCAACATGAGTAGTCAAAATTACAAAAATGATACATCAGTTTGTTCAACAGATGAGTTTGCGGATGCTGCCAGTATTAATTTACTCGCAAAGAAGATGACGCCCTCACAAATAAAGTACGTTAGCCACTAAAACTCAGTGACTTGACACATCAAGTTAAACAAATAGGTAATAAAAGAGATAAAATTTAAATAATTCCTAATAATTAATTTAGTGATACATAACATTATATGGTTATCTTGGAATTAAAAAAAAAATATTTACAACAGTACAGGACTGGTTCCAATACTATTTACTCACCCTGTATGCGAGAAGTTTCTTGGCTGAAGCGCAGGACCCGGGATTTAAGGTTTCAGTTTTAAATATATGAGGGCTATCAGTTAAAAGTTATTTCATAATATAGATAGGCACAGACAGTTCTTTTGTTGGATTCAGGGGAACTCTGCGCAAACGAGTTAGGCATGCAAGTCTGCAGGGTGGGACTTTCTGTGGGGTGTCCCCAGTGTATATGAAAATTCCCTTTTTTTGTTCCAAATTCTTCCTCGTTTATTCACGCTGCATAAATATTAACAGCGCTTGCCACCAACATTTCAAAATCTTCGTCCACCAGTGTTGTTTACAATGTGTATTCGCAGTCTCGCGATCTCCGCGACTTACCGTGAAATCGGAGAGATGCTAACCGTAAAACCATCCAATGGTGTAAAACTGACTTTCGTCCGACGGCCCGTCCAGTGAAACTCATACGCCCACCTACGCAATCAGTCGTACGTCTCGTCTTTCCTTGTAAAGCAGGCTTCTGAGTCCCCACATATCGAATCATTCAGCTTAATTCATGCACATAAAGCTAAATCCATAAACAACCGATGTAGATGAGCCAAAGCTTACACGCAAAAAAATGGATAGTGACCACTTAATTTGGTAGTTGGTTATGAAGTGTTTGCGGGAATCATGCTATTTGACAGTGATGCCATTTAGTACGTTACTGGAACTCACTACACCTTGATAAGTGAACCAGCAAAGTAGGTTAGCACTATCGCTTTAGATAGGAACTTATATCCCTGGCTGTAGCGAGATAGTTGGTTCAACCAAGTCCAAAAGTAGGCATTACCGGTTGCTATGCTACAGAAGGCATGGTCACAAACCCTTTTCCCTCTCCTATCTCAAAGTTGAGTAGTTCGATACATGACCACCAGAGAGTTCACAAGTACAAGCACATATAAGGTTAATTCTTATTCTTCTCACATAAGTTCACGATAGCGCAGAACAAGAAAACAGTAAAAAAAAATGGTTAAGAGTGCTCGCCTAGTAATCCAAGGCCTTCCTCCGATCGCAAGATCGAATCCCACAGTGAACAGCTTTAAAAAATTAAAGTAAACCATCTGAAAATGACGTCATGTCACGTGACACACAGATAGCCCCCTATGGGACTCGATACCGAAAACCAAATTTGATTTTGAAAATCGAACGCGGGATCAAAGGTCAATATTTTTATCGTTAACCAATAACTATTAGGCTAGTCCCTCCAAGCAATCCATCTTGGTTACCTCAACGGAGACTTGGATTCGGTGAGAGGAATTGGTCAATCGCACCCGAAACTTGTTGGTTCCTCCAACATATAGATTGGTTGAACCATCTATCCTAGCTGCTTGTGACATACAAGTTCCACTACCCACTGAGATGGTTGTCTCAACCAGCTACTGGGTAAAACCAAAATCAACCCTACGAGCTGGTTGGTGCAGCTATCTATTACGTTGTATTAATCGTAGCGTTTTTTGCGTGTATTTATACAGGAAAACACAAATTTAATGATACTAACATAAAGCTCATGAAAACGCTATTAGTGAGAGAACATTAGAGTGATCTGTGTAATCTTAACTCTTTTTCTGGAACCTTTAATTATTACTTTGAAAGCATTTTTCCAATACATGTGAATAAGGTTCAGAAAGGAAATAAAGACAACTTTTAGTAAAACTTTGAGTCTCTTGCGAACCCTCGAATTATTCCTTTCCGAAATCCCTGTAAAATAAAATGTATTTAGGTGGTGTTTGTGATAAATATACTGTATGTATGGAATATAGGATGTCCTTGTTAACACAGAAAGGGATATCTTTCCGGGTTATATACAAAACAGAAACATAGCATAATTGTACTACCGATTCGTTTATAAATAATGTAGTTTACAAAAGGCCTTAAATTTTATAGGGAAATCGGAATGAATAATTCGACGGTTCGCAAGAGACTCAAAGTTTTACTCAAGCTATAAATTACTTTTTTGACGCAATGAATGGAGAAATCCCTTTGGCAAGATTAAGAAAAGGCGACAATCGGCACAAACTTAACAATGATTTGACAAGATACTTTCGAACGACAGCTTTTAAAAGGTCGCTGGAAACCACGAGGGTGACAATCCGCAGCACATTACTTTTATCTGAATATTTATGGAATCTCTGTTTTTCTTACATTTTAACAGCAAAATTCAATCAAGATCCTGCAGAGAGACATTTTAAGTTAATCAGAGGTCTTGGCTTCCGTTTTCTACAATTGCATTCGATGCAGTAGATTTACATACATATTAAAGGTACTCTATCCAACGTGAAGACGAAATTGGTTCATAGTTGACATTATTCTGCAATCAAATTCGTTTATTAGCCAAAAAGCAGCTCAGAAGGAATGGGACTAGAAAAGGATAGTCGTAGAGCAAGCTAAAATTTTGTGCTTTTTTACCTTATGTACTTGACGACTCGGTTCAAGATACAAATCTTGCCCAAAATGGTTCAAATAATGCTTCTTCAGATTGTATTGACTGTATAGTGTATCAACTATGTAGATGTATTATCAGAAAACCACTAAAGCTTATCAATTGTGACGAATGTAATGCAACTTTGAAGGCATCCGACAAAAGACACTGACGCTTGCAAAAGATTATGGGAGTGAAAACAATATCCAATACCTTACCTACGCATCGACATGCTTATACAAAGTGATAAGGCAAGTGGAAACGGTATTACAACAAAATCTTAAGTGAACCAAGTGTTTTTGGGAGACTTGTTTTTTAATTGTTTAGGTTATTCAACTGAAATTTTTGCTTCTCGTCAAATTCAGAGCTGTCAGGAGCATGCACGTATAAATATACCGAAATTTGTGTACATTTACAAAAAATATAGATTTCACTTGAAAGTGAGAGAACTTTCAAATGAGATGAAAAATAAGGAAAATGCAAAAGCGTCATGGAAACTTTCATAAGTTAATAGTAATTCAAGGTAAGAAATAAGTCTTATTATATTTTATTAAAATAAATATTCTCTTTTTAACTACTTTATCACTTTTTGTATAAAATTTAAAAGCTTGAAACTTTTTGTGAAAAAAATCTTAATTTTACTATAGATGTACTTAAAAAAATGGTACTTCGAATTAAATCAATACCCCGCAATGATTATATTTAGAGGCGTTGCCTGAAACCTTCACGTAAATTAACATTTGAAAGAAAGTCCATTTTAACTATTCTGACAGTTTGGCGTTAGGAGCTTTAGCCACTAACGGTTGGGGAGACTTCAAATTTTGTAGATTTGATTCAAAATTTTAACAAGTTTTGTGTAATGCCGTCGTTGTATGCAAAGGATTTGAAGGTAAATCCCTAAAATGATTTTTTATGCTGAATTAAAAAAAACATGGTCGTACATTTGGGTATTGGCTGTACTACCACTAAAGAAAAGGGGGAGGTGAAAATTCAAGATATTCAGAGTTCTTTTTAATTTCGAAAATGTCATGAGATATGGGGTATCAATTTAAATATGTTAATCGTACAAAGTAAAAAAATGCAATTCTGAAAAAATACCAGCCAGTTTCTCTCCCCCTCCTCCCCTCAAGTAATTAAATAACATGTTATACATGATAGCCATTTTTACTCGTGTATACAGAATTAGAAAAGTAATGAGACACTTAATTAATGTAGACATTACTATTTAGTTACTGAATGAAAACATTTTTTTTATTTCTTCAGATTAATATTTTTAATTGCAATTACTGTACGTTCATAGGAGCAACGTTTTTCGAAAAATCAGTCTAAATTGGGTAATTTTCTTTACTGTTAAAATATTTAGATTCCCCCAGTTCTTTGTCACCTTCATGGCTAAGTAAACTCACTGGCATTTGTTCTCCTTCACACTGTAATTCCCTTTGGCTAGAAACCAATAATGTTGACTTGGAGCCCCTTCTTTGGGGAATGCTTGGTGTTCAGGCTTCCAAAGGTGGCCGACGTCATTTATTCTCATCAATTTTTGTGCCGGGTAGATGAGGAGGTAACATTCCTGGATCAGCTTCTCTGGCCGTGCAATATAATTGTACAAATACTAAAAACATAACCTTGGTAATGCAAATTTTAAAACAAGTTAAACACCTCAGCGCCGAAAAGCCTTTGTCTAATGCTGACGTTATTTGGGAGAAACACCTCGTTACCCGGTACGGTATCGATATTAGACCCGGGATGAATATCGGGGGGGGGGAGGGGGGTGGAGAGAAAAACTGCGGAGTACGACACAGCAGTTTACATCTGACCGTCGGCAACTTTTTATTGTGACCAAAAAAAATAACCTGAAATAATCATTGGTTTAAAATTTTAAAAAAAATGCAAACACTGGTATAAAATATATTACTAGACAGCTATCCTCGTTAATTTATATATTATCCTTCGGCTTACGCCTCAGGATAATATCTAAATTCCCTCGGAGTTTTAATTTTCAGTTACCAAAAAGAAAGCTGTTATAAATCATTGTTNTCTCTGGGAAAATGTCTATATGCGAATGCAGGAAGTGTATTTTCAGAGACATGTGATAACATGAAAACGTGACGTGGTGGCTCCTTTTTGATTGTTAATACGTTATTAGGAAGCCCAACGCATAGTAAAAATGATATTTTTATCTGTGTTACAAAAACCCTGTAGACCTGTGTAATTGTTATACTTTTAACATACCAGTCAAAGACCATCTAGATTGCGTTTAACCTGAAAATTTATTAGAGCGTACAGAGTAAATGGAATGGCCGCCACGCTCCCCTGACCTAACCCCACTTGATTTTTTTCTGTGTAAGAAAGACGGCAACCGAAAAGCACAAGTATTCCACACACGACCTGCAATAATTGAGGCATTAATGTCTGCTGCAAAAAATATCAACAACATTTTAAAGAATGCTAGACCTTGAAATGAGTGTGTATTATTGCTGATAAGTGGAAGGAATGCACTTGGAGAATTTGATAAACTGAATTTTATTATTTAATTTTGATCTTAGGTAGGCTAGAAACACAATATTTTACAATATTCATTATCATTGTTATTATTGAGTGTTTATCCAGTTTCATTTTTGCATGCTCTCAAACATATAATAGTTTGGTATTTCTGTTGAAAATGGTGTTTCCTTATGACATATTCTTCAAAATGAATATCAAATAATGTGATATGAGAAGTCACCCCCTCAAGATGTAAAGTGAACTTGTATTACCATATACGTACGACACAATACATTTTTCAGAATACTACAGACATGGATAGCAACAGGAACAACCAAAAGTGTATTGATTTAAAGAGATTGAGATGGGTTTTAGAAATGCTACCCCATGTGTTTGAAAAGTATTTGAAAATAGGACGAAACTGAGCCTTGCAAACAATTGTTCTGCTATAAAGAATTTTCTGGAACGGGAAAGAAATCCTAACTTTTTGGAAGTAGCTTTAGCTCTAGCAGAAAAATGGTTGTGCAAGCACATTTAGAGTAGAGAGCAAGTTTGTTCTTCAGCCTCTGAATTTAATCTGTTAGGGAAAGGAGGGTCAATTTTCTTTACATAAGGGTAGACTTCCGATGGCAATTTTTTTTATAACTAGACAGCACCAACAGCTGTCTTGCAAAACTTGCCAGTGCCAGCCAGGCATTCCCTGCATAGGTAAACGTTGGTCATCAAGGTTGATTTTTGTCCGTGTTGATATGGATTAAAGTGAAAAAAAAACTAAACAAAATCGTAAATAGTGTACACATTTGTGATTTGTTTGATATTTATGTCACTTGTGCTTGTTTAATAGCACCTGGCTGTTCAACGACTGCAAATCCTGCTGATTTGATTCCTGTGTCTTAAAATAGTCACTGGCCATTTAATCAACAACATCTGTGATAGTTTACTGCCAAACACAGTAGATGAGCTGTCAGATGCTGCGAAGCCGTAAAATTATTGGAAATGTAGCAATCACGCATATTGTGAGAATCTTGAGCTAGAAAGCTTTTGGCCATTACTTGGAATTTTTAATGTAATATTATACTTCATATGGAATAGTTCTTTAATTAAGATATTCTAGAAGGCTGTAGTAAAAGAGTGAAGTTTGACATTTTGATCTGAATTTTAAATGGTTCTAAAGTGTAAATATTTATGCCACAACACATAGTCCTGGTTGACTGATCATACTGGATCATGATATATCAAACCTTGACTACATTTGTGGATTTGTGGACCTGCTTCAAGTTATAAAAATGCAATATACTAATGGAATGCAATAACAGCCCTTCAATTCTCTACTTTTTCATAATTTTATATGCAGTATATATCCACTAGATACAAACCTTGTAAATTTGAACAGCATACATCTTTTAGCTCATCCCACTTAAATGTCATGCAGAAATATGCAAACTTTCAAATGCATTTTTTTTGTCCTAAAGGAAAGAACAAGGAAAACATAATAAATTACTGTTTATGTTGCCTTCCAATGAAAACAAGTGCTTTTACCTCCTTTATTTATTTTACCACAAAAAATACATTTAATCATATTTTGCCTGAAGAATTAACAAATCCCATTTAAAATAATTCTTACCATCTCCGAATAATGCAGAAAGGTGTACACTTCCAGGCAACTAAAAACTAATGCTAGATAACTAGACAGGGGTTTAATACAATACAAAAATACAAATATTGGTCTCACACAAACTTTTGAATTTCATTTTAGCCTACGACAATTTTTAACATAAAGATCACTACTTATTACATCAACCACCTCAACACACAAAATGAACATGTAAAACACCATAACTATGTCTACTCCACATTCTGCTTTTTTTAAATCACTCGTGTTAACAGAACATTTACGATAGATGGTTCAAGTAAACAATTCTCTCTTCAAACAACTAATTCATTACCCTGATTTACAAACCAATGTAAACTGGAGTAAGAAATAGACAATAAAAATCAAACAACTTTTAAAATTATTATGTAAAACAATACTCAATGCAGTATTTCACCACCCATTCCTAAATTGATTTGTTTGTGTAATGTTTTCAAATATTGCATGGATTTGTGGCTCAAGAGACCAACTTGTTTGTTTTATTTTCACAATGAGGCATGATTATATGGATGCAATGGAATAGCTACACTCAAAACGTACTTTAAATGACTGTATTTGTGATGTCAACTCTGAAATACTTTTTATGCAATTAGTGTATGAGCATTACTGTTCATGCAGCATGAATCACTCTTGATTCGAGGAATAAAAGATACTAGTAAGGGAACCTTCCTCGCTATTGAAGTTAAGTACCTAGTTTATAGTGATGATTTAACTACTGAAAAAATATAAAGTCCACAGAAAAAAAGGCAAATGATGAATACAGAAAGTTTGTTTAGTCTGTAAGCTTCATGTGCTGTGCAACAGCACTATTTTTATCTCCAGAAGTCACTCTAACCCAGTTGTAACGCACTGAAAGACAGTGCATAACAAAATAAAAAATGTGTGAATTTCATGACAATTTGATTCATTACATTCAGTGTTATAGAACAAACAATAAGAGCACCCTCATAGATGTATGTGCTTTTTCATAACAGTGTAACGCAGCAGTTTTTAATGTGACACAACAGACGAATAGTGTATTTTGAGAAAAACAAACTATCTCTTTTCAGCACCATGTTTTGGGTAAAATATCAGCTCAAACTGAAGGACTTTAGCCACACACGACTGTCTTATGGGCAGTTTGACAAAATGGTATCTTTCTAAATCGCGAGATAAATGACAATGTGGGATCTAATACAGGCATTGGAGTTTTTGGTGTCACGATAACATACACGGTGTCCACTTAAATACACATTAACTTTTACAAAAACTTTAATAGCATTTATTTCATTATCATACTTAAAGTCCTGTTTTATTCTATGTCACTGTCCTTAAAGAAGACAAAAAGTTAAGATAAGTAGAAAAACATTTACCACATATATCTCAACCAAATTTCATTTCTCATGCATGGACTATTTTGTGTGTTTTAAAGTTAGAAGACTGAGAAAAACATTAACCACATTTATCTCAAACAAATTTCTTGTCTCGTGTGTGTACTGCTTGGTGTGTTTTCAAGTGATTAGACAGAGCAAAATGTTTACCACATATGTTACAAGCAAACTTCTTTTCCCCAGTGTGCACTACTTGGTGTATTTTCAAGGAAGAAGAACGAGAAAAACATTTACCACATATTTCACAAGCAAATTTCATTTCTCTTGTGTGCACTACTTGATGTAGTTTCAAGTAATAAGATGTAGTAAAGCATTTACCACATATTTGACAGGCAAACTTCTTTTCTCCTGTGTGCACTACCTGGTGTACTTTCAACTGATTAGGCAGAGCAAAACATTTATTACACATGTGACACACAAACTTCTTTTCTCCTGTGTGTACTAATGTGTGTATTTTTAAGTGAGCAGACATACCAAAACGTTTATCACATATGTCACAAGCAAAGTTCTTTAGTCCTGTGTGCACTATTAGGTGCTTTTTTAAATGGGACAAATCAGAAAAACATTTACCACATCTGTCACAGGAAAACTTCTTTTCTTTATTTGTGTGCACAAGTTGATGCTTTTTGAAGGAAGAAGAATAAGGAAAACATTTACCACAAATATCACAAGCAAATTTCTTTTCTCCCGTATGCAGTGCTTTGTGTATATTAAAACCAGAGGACTGAGAAAAACATTTACCACATATGTCACAAACAAATTTCTTTTCTCCCGTGTGCAATGTTTTGTGTGTTTTCAAGGAAGAAGACTGAGAAAAATATTTACCACATACTTCACAAGCAAATTTCGTTTTTCCTGTGTGCATTACTTGATGTAGTTTCAAGTAATAAGATGTAGTAAAATATTTACCACATATGTTACATGCAAACGTTTTTTCTCCTCCGTGCACTACTTGGTGAATTTTTACATGGCTAGGCTGAGCAAAACATTTACCACATATTTTACAGGCAAACTTCTTTTCACCTGTGTGCACTATTTTGTGCACTTTTAATGAATTAGCATAAGAAAAACTTTTACCACATATGTCACAAGCAAACTTCTTTTCTCGAGTGTGCACTAATTGGTGGGTTTTTAAATAAGAAAAATGAGCAAAACGTTTGCCACATACGTCACACGAAACCTTCTTTTCTCCCGTGTGTAATATTGTGTGTGTTTTCAAGCAAGAAGGCTGAGAAAAACTTTTACCACATATTTTACAAACAAATTTCTTTTCTCCTGTGTGCACTACTCGATGCATTTTCAAGGAGGAAGAATGAGAAAAACATTTACCACATATATCGCAAGCAAACTTCTTTACTCCTGTGTGTACTACTCGATGTATTTTCAAGGAAGATGACTGCGAAAAACATTTACCACATATTTCACAAACGAATTTCTTTTCTCCTGTGTGCACTACTCGATGCACTTTCAAGGAGGAAGAATGAGAAAAACATTTACCACATATATCGCAAGCAAACTTCTTTACTTTTGTGTGTACTACTTGATGTATTTTCAAGTGTGCAGTGAGACCAAAACATTTACCACAAATTTCACATACAAGTTTCTTTTCTCTAGTATGCACTATTTGGTGATTTTTTAATTGAGAAGGCTGAGCAAAAAATTTACCACACATGTCACAGGAAATTTTCTTAACTCCTGTGTGCACTACTTTATGTTTTCGCAAGGAAGAAGACCGACGATAACATTTACCACAATTATTACATACAAAATTCTTTTCTCCTGTGTGCACTACTTGGTGTTCTTTTAAATGTGAAGAGCGAGCAAAACACTTATTACATATGTCACAAGCAAACTTCTTTTCTCCTGTGTGCACTACTTGATGTATTTTCAAGGAAAATGAACGACTAAAACATTTACCACAAACGTTGCACGTAAACCTCTTTGCTTTACTGTGCATGATTCTTGGAGTATTGCGCAGTTGTTTCTCACAAATAAAACTTTTATATGTTTCTCTATCATACAAATCTGGATTAGCCATGGTATCTATTTTTGCAGATTTAACATTTGATTTGCTTTCCTCTCTCCATGAACTGGTACGTCGTGTTGTCCTTGAATAATCTGTGAAAAACAAAAATAAATTACAGTACAGTTTAAAAAATAAAATATATCCTGTTTTATTTAGTGAATGTAACTAAACCTGCTTCCAATAAATGTAAAAAAAACACATTTAAAGTTAAATGTGTTTGAAAGTGATGATCAAATATATTTGCTTTAGTTAAGTATGGCAACAAATGTATTGCATCACTAGAAGACGGTTCGTTCATCTTTCTAGGTATTCAGTTCGTAAAAATTAAAACCAAAAGGTATCAATTATATGTGATAAAAATTCAAAGAGAGATGAAGTATAGCATGCCAACAGCTCCAAAATACCCCTTGCAGCCACACATAACCTTCATCCTCATCATCCATAGACTCGGATAGTTTCACATCATTAAATGCACTCACCCCGATGGACACAGCTACCTCAAACAAACGCAGTCAATGCTCTAGTCCTGAGTCAAGAATCCATTCAAAACATCGAGAATTCTGACTCCACCAAGACCACAACGAATCCCCGTAAATTGGCCAATGCGAAAATCCAATAAGCTAAAGTACGATCTACCAGGTGAGTTATCCACTTGCTCTCACTCTTCCCTGTTGGATGGATCGAGAGATGACGACGATCCCAGCGTTTTAATAGATTATGACCCCGATTTAAGCAATAGCGCCAGGGGAACTAAGCAAAGAAAGAAGCTCGATAGAGCACTGACCTAGGTAAAAGATCAATTATAATCATAATGGCACTCATACAGTGCAACATCAATGGCTTCTTTACACATAGACAAGAACTCCAGTTACTAGTCCACAATATCAGACCCACCGCTTTTTGCCTCCAAGAGACTCACTTTAAACCCACAGATACATCAGTATTTAAAAGTTAAAAGGTATACAGACAAGACTTTCAAACTACCAGAAGAGCTTGTGGAGGTGCCTTCATTGGGGTTAGGGATGACCTCTACTCCTCTCCTCCCCTCTGCAGATTCAGCTCCAGGCGGTTGCTGTCCGCATCACACTACCAATCCTGCTCACTGTATGTAATATATATCTGCCACCACAGGCCTTTATAAGTCTAAACCAACTCAACCACATCTTCAACCAACTTCCCCTGCTAGTCTTACTCCTGGGAGATTAAAACACACACCACCGTTTTTGGGGCTCCATAACAAATACCCCACCTGGAAGAATAGCTGATATTTTCACTAATAACAATCTGGTTACACTCAACACTGGTGAATATACACATTTTAGCACACCCTCTGGTACATACTGTTCAATAGACCTATCTTTCAGTTCTCCTGGCCTTGACCCCCCCATCTTCAGTGGGAGACTCACCCTAACCTCTGTGGAAGTGATCACTTCCCAATCATCATCTACTACATGCAGCCCTAAATGGAAACTGAACGACACTGACTGGAATAAATTTCAATTACTGGCTTCCATTACATTTGATTTCTCTGAAAATATCAATGACACTGTTCTGCACGTAACACAGACCATCCTATCAGCAGCAACAGAAATTATCCCAAAGACAATCACCAAACCCAACAGTCCCAGTCCCATGGTGGAACCAGGAGTGCCGTGAAGCCATAAGAGCACGTCAAAGAGCTCTACGACACTTACCTGACCGAAGAAAACCTTCACCAATTTAGGATTCTTCGCGCCAGGGCCAGGTACATTGTAAGGAACAGTAAGAAAGAGTCCTGGAGAAGTTACGTAGGTTCTATAAACCATCTGCAAAATGCTGGTAACGTTTGCGTAAGATCTCCGGCAAATGTCTGTCTGCTACTATTCCTACCCTTCTTATCAACAATATTCCAGTCAAAGCTCCTCAGGATGTTGCTCAATCGTTGGGCAAAACTTTCTCTGATATTTCCAGCTCTAAACTCTATGACCCCGAATTCCTGTTACACAAAATCCGAATCGAGAGCAGCCCATTAAATTTCAGTACATCCAGTCGTTACTCTTATATTATACCCTTCTCTATGTGGGAACTTGAGAGTGCACTGTCAGCTAGCTGACCTACATCTCGAGGCCTAGATATATAACATACGCTTTTTTGCAACACTTGTCCCCCAGAGATAAACATGAGCTTTTTTTCCGTTTTTAATCATATCTAGAAATCGGATACTTACCCATCATCTTGGTGCAATAGTATAATAGTTCCTATCCTAAAATATGGCAAACTTAAAACTTCAATTTCCAGCTATCGCCCAATATCGTTAACGAAGACACTAGAGATAATGGTTAACCGAAGGCTGGTCTGGTTTCTAGAATCAAACAATCTCTTTGAGCCGCATTCAGTGCGGTTTCCGGCAACACCGCTCATCTCTAGACCCCCTCGTTAACCTTGAAGCGGCAATCCAGGACTCTTTCTTACGACACCAACACTTAGTGGCAGACTTTTTTTATTTAGATAGAGCTTATGCAAACCCTGGCGTTACGGCATCATGCGTACACTTTATTAATGGGGACTCCGTTGCCATTGTCCAACATTCATGTCTTCCAGGTCCACGTTGGGCCAGTTCTGTCAACTCCTTTCATCCAGGGAAACAGAGTTGCTTAAGGCTCAATTCTCAGTGTAACCCTCTTTGCCATCGCCTCAATGGTTTACGGTCGCTCATCATGTACGATACTCCTTGCACGTCGATGACTTTGCCATCTATAACAGCTCACACAATATCTCCACCTGTGCCAGACAATTATAACTCACCATAAACAAAGCATATCGCTGGTGCTGTCTCAATGGTTTCAAGTTTTCAATCACCCCAATGTATGCACTTTACCTGTCTCTTTTCTTATACCCTAATCCCGATCTCTTCTTGAACAACAGCCAGTTATCATATGTAGACTCTCTCAGTTTTCTTGTACTTACTTTCAACAGGAAGCTCACCTGGAAGCCTCACATACAGACATTGAGAATCTTCTTCTTAAAGACTTTGAACATCTTAAGGGTACTGAGTGGCACATCATGAGACGCAGACAGAAAATGTATGCTGAACTTTTACCGATAAACTAAAATTCGATCCCGATTAGACTACGGAAGGATCGTATATGATTCAGCCAGACCCTCCTACACACTGGAGTCTAACAGAATAGGGCAAACGACGTACGTTTTGTAGTTTGGGGAGAACGAAACTAGATAGCGCTACTGTCAATAATAGTTGAGCATCTCACTATGGAAGAGTTGAGCATCGTATTGCGGTAATGTGTTTTGTCGGTTAATGTTTGATTCTGAAGCTTTGTTTGACAGTGTGTATATGTTCTTGATGTATTCTCATACCTATGTATTTAGTCCTGTAGAATAAATTCATATTATTGTATATATTGTGTATATACTATGTATGATCTGGTAGGTTTTGTAACTTGTTTGTAAATAATATAAAGTTAAGATATGTAAGTGAGTGTATGTGAATTGTGAGTGAGTGTGTTTGATGATCATGAGTGAGAGTGTTTACAGCTTGAATGTACGAGTATTTGCAGGGTATATGTGTACTAAATATATATCTTGTCAGTGTCTTTATTGTTATTGTTGCTGTGTCTTTGTGTATGCATGTAACAACTATGCTCGGGCTGAACGGATTCCCACGAAATTTCAAATTTAAGTGCCCTACCACAATACTAGGCCAAAGTGCAAATTAAAATATCATGGCTGTATTAAGCACTGGAAGCTAGTAGCGGCAGCCATTATGGCATTCCATTGCCATGGTGACAGACGTTTGGACGCCGTAGTTAGGGGAGAGTAATAACACATGGCGCTCAATTCTGTGGCGTGAAAATTAACGTTGTGTTATCCATCTTTCCTTGTAGAGGCGGTAGTAATCCTTGATCCTACAACTACGACAGCATCCACCACGCAGGCCTAATGCTTAGTACTGGAGCATTCCGCTCTAGTCCCGTCAACAGTCTATACTGTGTGGTCCATTTAAAATGTTATCGGCAAATATATTGCAAAATATGCACTCTAAGAAAAAAGTGTTGAATACCAAAATTGATGTGCAAAAAGGGGGTCGTAAACTGGTGTTATCGGTTTTGCCGTAGATGGCGCCACTATCGGTGAAACGGATATTAAAATAATTTTTTAATAGAAACCCCCATATTTAATTGCATACTACAATTCTACATTATTCAAAACATTTTTTTTAAACATGTAATTTTTTGAAGTTATGAGCACTTGAAGTAAAAAAAACATTAGTTGTAAGCTATCTATGCTTTTAATGTCAAGAATCAGGTGAACCATTACTGTACCACCGGTGGAAGAAACTAGTTTTTTATTCATTTTGAAACTTTACTTTGTGATATAACGTTTGCAAATTAAAAAATTTGAAGTATCTGGATTCGAACCCATGCTTTAGTACTACATTCAATAATTGCTAGGGATGAAAACCATTAGTTATTATATAAAAACCATTAACAATCAATAAATGCGATAACTTTTGTTCAAAAAACAACCTTCTGCTTCAACTTATTTGTGATATAAAACTTAAGCCTCACAAAAGAACAGATGCCACTGGATTTGTACCTATAACATCAGGTTTAAATCATAATTAACTTACTCAACATTTAGAAACTTAGTGTAAACACCAACCTTTTTCTACGACGGATACTTTCAGATATATCACTTTTTTTACCATTAATTGAGTAATGAACTCTCGATTTGAACCCGTAACACTGATATATCAATCTGGAATTGGGATAATACATTCAATATTTGAAAACTTTAGGTGCTAAAGTCAACCTTGATCTACAAAATATTATTTCCAAGTTAACACTATTTCAGATATATTGTATAAAGTCCTCCAAATTCAAGCTCGTGACAGTGAGATTAAAGTGAATTACAATGAATACGTCTACCCAATATTTCTAAACTTTTAGTAGAATAAATCTTCTATTGCTATTACTTTTTTTTACATTTTCCTACCCTTACTTTATTGCTTCTAGCTATAAATCAAACCAATGGCTCTGGATTCCAACCCGTGAAAATGAGATTTAAATACTTAATTATTAGAATTATTAGAATATTGAACATATCCAAAGTAATGTTTACAAAAATTTCATCTATAACAAACTCTTTCTGACACATCGATCTTGCCTGTAAATCTGCGATCCAACCTGTGACACAGAGACATAGACCAACCAATAATATTGGTTAAATGTACTGAACATTTCAAAACTTTTTATTCAAAAGGCTACCTTCTTTGACAAATATATTAAAAAATAGTGCTATTTTCATAAAATCGAATAAAGGCCTATGAATTCAAACCCATAACCCTGCAATTATTATCAATAACAAAGAATTAATCTATTCAGCATCTGAAAATTCTTGGTGAAAAACAAATATCTTTAGGCCAATATTTTATAAGATATCACTCTTGGCTATAAATCAAATAAAGGACTGTAGATTCAATCCGGTGATAATACTATTGAAACTTTTAGTATCGCATCCAAATACTTATTATTTGAAAACTATGGTGGAAAAATCCACTAAGATTACTACTTGAAAAGATAATGCCATTTCCCATTAACTGAATATAAGCTTTTGGATTTGAACCCCTATGTCTTACGTTGAAATAAATACATTCAATTTTAGTAACAATTAAAAAAACTTTTACCATTAATACTTTCTGAGATATTGCTACATTTACTGTGAGCTACTGGTTCTATATCGAATACATTGATGTGGATATAAACCTCTGACTTTCAGATTTAAGTAGTTATACTCGAAATGAGATATAGCTTCTGCCCATAAATGGAATAAAAGCCTCTGGATCGAACCCGATACTGCAGGATTTAGGCGAGTAATTTAGAAATCACCTACTCAACCTTTGCAATCTTTTGGAAAAGAATAACCATATACGACTAATAGCCTACGTTTTGATTTCTTGCTCCAATCTGTGAGCTTTTTCAACTGCTTCTTAATAAAATGAATTCTCTTGAATTCAAACACATAACTATAATATTTAAATTTTTACACTCAGTTATGGTACTAAAAATTTGAAAATGTTTGGGGCAATATTTTACTTTCTAAGTCGAGATATCACCATTACCTAGAAATGGAATAAAAGTCTATGGATTCGAACCCTTGACCATAGGATATATAAGTGAATAAATGTAAATTCATTTACTCAACATAAGCAATGTTTTGGTAAAAATTACATACGACTAATACATTTTCTGTGAGCTATTTTACATGTTTCTATAGCAAATAAATTCCCCTGGATTTGAACCCATGATTACCAGATTTAAAGAGTGGCACTTACATATACTACTCTAAATTGGAAAACTTTTGGTGCAAAATCAACAGTCTACAACTTTTACTTCCCGAGATATATAATTTGAAACTGTGACATAAAATAAAAAAATAAAAACTGTTTTGTCTACCAAACATTTGCAAACTTTTGGTGNAACAGTTAACCTTCTTTGCCGAGCAGCTTTCACTGATAAACTTGCAATTAAACTATGTCGTGATTGGTTTATTAGAAACTCCTAGGTCATTTTGTAAATTAGGCATTTACTTCCTAAACCCTTTATTTCAATAAAATCACCAAAATGTTTACAAGATGTATGTAATAATCTACATGTATTGTCAATGAAGGCATTTGCCTTGGAATCATTCATTACAGATCAAAAGTACATTCTTTTAGCATTTTCTTTTGTTTACAGTACTGTACAACGTAATGGAATAGTCTCCAGCCTGAATAAAACTAAATTTTCAGAACCAACCAAAAACATCAATCTATGTGTTTACATTTTGTCAATCATATAATTTTACAACAATCCTACTTACTATGTCCTGAAGTACAAATGGTCAGATCCATTAATTTCCTGCAAAGATTTACTTGTGTACACATTCCATGTAGAACAATAAAATACTTCTGGAAATATCAGTGATGTTGCAGCAATTATCCTGAACAACAATTTTTATATACAAATCTGTATCCTTCCTTATTTTTTAATTTTTATATTTATTTACATTTGAGTAGACTAAATATGACTAGGAAAAAATGTACTTGGATTACATACAATGATCAAAAATGTATTTAGACAAATTTAAAGCAATATTAAAAATATGCAGCCAAAGTAGTAATAGTAAGCCTTTCACCATCCTTATGTGATGAAAATATCATTTCCCCACACATAACACAATTAATTAGCTATATTAACACACTACCTAGCTTGGAACATTTGTCAAAAACTACCATAACATCTATAAAAAAAATCTAAGGGTGTATGAACTATAACACAAAGAGAATAACAGAGAAGTTATGAAATTAAAACAGCTGATTCGTATGGTACTTATTACAGTGTTGCCATCTCGATCAGCTAGAATTTGCAAAATATCTCTAATTTCTCATCATGTCATGGACACTAGAACTAAGGTTCAATTTTCATTGTTACATGTGTGATCTGCACCACAACATTAGTAAGATTTGACTGTTTAGATAAAATATATGCTCTTTGATTGTTGACTGGTGTTATAGACATGAAAATGTTAACTGGATTATAGGTTTATACAAGTATTATATTTAACTTACCTGATTTATGACCCGCTTGTACAACTTGAGGGTATGCCCCTTTAGTAGTTGGCTTGAAGCTGCCGTTACTTACATCTGAGCTTGTTTCACTGTTTTCATATTTTATCTTGGTTTGATTTCGTAAAGAATATCTGTTTTCTGTAGGATATGGATCAACATTCTCAGTTCTACTCTGACTGGAATTAAGAGGTAAAACTGCTTTTGTCTTGTACATCCAAAAACTGTCACATTTTTCTATTTTAACAGAATTATCAGTAGGTACTAATTGAACTAAGACACCTTCTTCATTTTTTATAAAATGCTTGAAACTCTCTTCTGATCCATTTTCTTCTTCAAATAGTGTATCTGACTGATTAACACTTGACTGTACCAAGTACTCATTGTAGTCAACCTCTTTTTTGCAGTCACGTACAGAAGGACATATCTTNAGCATTGGTTTACAGCCTTCAACATCACCCTCACACTTCACCAAATGATCTTTCTTGATGCTAGAAGGAACTGAAAAAAAATAAATATACTAACATTAATTTGATAATATTGGTTGTTAATCCTGTTTAAGAAATAAATAGTGTGTTCTTGTTTGCAGTGTAAAACAATAATTATTTACCGTTTAAAAGCTCTGGAAATTATTTTTGGAATACAGTGCGCTAACAATGCACAAACTGACCAAGACTGTTCAAAGCAAGGTCAAGTCTGTGCATTATTATACTTTATGTGCATGCACATTACACAGTTGATGAGTCAGTCTTGATTTCGACACAATGACAGAAGGTAGAATTTGTGCTCAGGTTATAAGTAACGCGTATTCAATGACAGTGAATCAGGGATCTACCTATCCACAAAGCAATTCTGCAGAGGAATAAAACACTCAGGGAGGCAGGAATTTAAGTTCCACAAACTGGTAAAAATGCCAAAAGAAGTTTAATTGAAAAGACAGTCAAAATTCTACCAGTCCATATGACAAAGCTAGTTGTCACATGCAGTTTCCTCTATCAACTTTCGATAACATTTTTCATAATTGACTGTGTCTAGATGTATACAAGATCCATCTTTTTCACTATATTATCATCCATTTCGAGCTAATTTTGCTGATGAGACGGTCACATTCACTGCTAAAAATAATGAGTATGTTGACAGTGTATTATTTAGTGATATAGCAACATGTCATGAAGGCGAACATCCACAACTGTCATACATAAGGATCACAAAGTCCATACGTTTCAATTAAAAATGAAAGGGACACACCAAATAATAATATATTGTTAGGACTATAAAGAAATCTCAATCATTGGTCCATTCTTTTTCATGGAGGTGACTGATGGGGCACATTTATCTGGCTGTAATGCAAAACCTAGCCATGCCCCAAATCTTTCCTGAATCTTCACTTCAACATGATGGTGTACCAAACCATTACCATAATGACATCATCATTTTCTTAATCAAACATTTACTGGCCACTGTATGGGCCATCTCAACCAACCGATCTAACACATCTTAATTTCTTTCTAATGCTTTAAAAAGGTATTTTGAGTTTCAGTGGAAAATCCAAAGATATGTCAGATTTAAGACAATATTAGACAGATTCTTGGACAACACCCGATATGCTGGCAAACACCTATTGCTAAGTTCAGTATGATTTGGAGTTATGCAGAGCCACAAAATGAGCTCATGTTGAGCTAGCTTGAACAGCATATGACGCTTTGAAATTGTATTAAAATCTTACTTAATAAAGTCTACACCACTCTCTGTATATAAAGATCATTTTAAAATAGTTTGAGCTAGTTTGTATTTAGTGAAACAAGTGATCGTAAAACTTTTGTTTTGATGGTTGTATACTCTTGTATTGGCAAGAAATTAAAAGAGGTATAACACAAGATTTATTTTTAGAGCTGAAGAATAGTATAGTCCTACAAGTCAGTAATAACATAAATAATGTGATACATAATGTCTATATTTCGATTAGTTTTAGGTGTCACACCAACTACTATTCAAAGGCAAAATGGAATGTTTGCAGGCTTAAATATGGCAAAAATGCCCATTATGTTACAACTTATTCATATGAAATAAATTATTACAATATAATTAAATTCATGGTTCCAATTCCGAGACATATCTCAGTCAGATATGTATGCCCAAATATGTACAAATCCTCCACAGAATCATGGCATGTATAGTATATACTATATAGTACTTTTGGGTTAGCACTTGTTCAGTTTTAATAGCATAACCAACTCAGGTGGCCTTAACTAACAACAAAGCTTCCACATTCAAATGATAGCTTGTATGGAACTTTCCCATGGGGCGTTGTTACAGCAGCGCGAACTGTTGACTCAGAATGAAAGCGTTCCCATACTCAATTATCTACGAATTTCTCCCTAAAATCTTCGGTAACCTCTAGTTTGCTTGGTAGAAAATGAAACTATGTGTCAGATATCACACAAATATATAATTAAGGGTGCAGAGCAATGAGCCAAGGCATTGTCATGAGACTAGTGCATTGCAGTTCTATGTATATTCAAATGATGGTAAGTCCACTAATTGGTTAAGGTGCTTTTTTATGAGAGCACTGTATTCAGTGATTTTAAAAATAAGATATTCGTTCAAGGTGTTTGGTTGCATATTTGAAATCACTTAAAAATCTTTAAGAAAAACTTTCCACAATGTTCATCATATTGCTCGAATGAGCTGACATGATCGAACTAAAACAGTTTTCAAGGCATTTCTACAAAACGAAAACAATTTTAAGGTTATGAAATATTTCTGGGTAAAATTCAAAGGACTTATTAAATTACCAACTCATAAAACCAAAACTAGTTTTTAAAATGGGCCCAATCTAATGTTGATAACTAACAAACTCTCCGTGGTACTGACATTTACAACAACGAGAATTTAAAGAACAGATTTGGTCATTTTCAGACACTATAGTGTTTAAACAATTAATTTAAAACTAAAATCCACACTTACAAATTTAGTAGCCATTAACCAAATTGAACTCACTTGTAGAATTGTCTATAAATAGAAGAGGAATAAAATGGATTTTACCTTTTGGTTAAACAGATGGTGAGTTTTACTTAGTGGTTAGGTGTTCCATTCCAAAGGATTAGATTGTTTCAGTAGTTTAATACAGGCACCTGTCAGGATACAGGATTCAATTGCCTACTTTCTTGTACATGTAGAATATGGAATGAATGTATGTCACAAAAATTAATGTCTGAAATAACAAAGACCTAGTATTTAGGCCATGTTTTATTTTTATTCTGGATTAGAATATATTCACATAATGCTTTTTAGGACATGTTATCAGCAGTATTAACTCCGACAAACCTCAATTGTCACTGACAGTTAAAATACTCATTCTTAAAACATCTTACCCACAGAAATAAATTGGCAACTGATTACTTTTTCACAATATTATAGAATTTAATGACGAGTTTTAAAACTTTAAATCATTTCAAACTTGACTAGAAAGTAAATGTGTATTAATCCAAGTCTATTTACCTGGGTTTTCTTCCTTATCTTGACTGTCAAAATCCTTATGATCTTCCTTAATTTTGGTGATGTTGGTATTACTTAGTGCATCCCAGCAGCTGCCACTTTCACCATTTTCTGTTTTAATGTTGCAAATATTCCATGGATCATCTAGGTTTTCGCATACAAGAATATTACCATTCTCAGCTGTACAATCACTGGACTGATGAATCGGTACCTTGTTTCTTTCATTTATAACAACATTTTCACAATTTTCTTCTTTCATGCAGCTGTTCTTGGTAGGTAATTGCTGAACAAAATGCTCTTCCATACTGATTTGTATATTCCAATTGTATATTTTGTTCGATCTAAACTGGTTTTCGTTTGTTAAATATGACTGAAGACAGAGAAAGACTGAAAAAAAAACTCACTCTGACAAATTTCTACATATCAGAAGAAGTAGGAATATATCTAGAAATGGCTTAAGAATATTAGTCGGTCAGTTTGCAATTTGAAGCTTGGAATTTGAGCCAAACATGATCTGTAAATAAACAAAAGAACGTGAATCAACATATGAGGGTAAACACAATGTTTTTGGTTGCAACGTTAGAGGTTAAGACATTTATCTCAAAAGTTAACTATCAACATTTTCCACTGTAATAATATTACTTGAAACGGAAAAAACAAAAACCTTACAAACTGTAAAACAAAGAAATGTTTAGCAGTTTAAGTTGTATGTAATTCCAGTCATAATCTTGTCTCTATTCTCATTTATACACATTTATTACAGGATATATTAAATGTGTCAAATATGAATTACATATACATATACGCTAGTGGTTCTCACTGCTAATAGGGTACATAATGGTAAACGCAAAATAGTTTAGCTAAAATGAAAAAATACCTACAATAAATGCAATGACAAATTATCAAAGTTTGACAATATTTAGCCTCGAAAACTATGACACGAATGTAGATCACAATAGGGAACACTGTGAATACAATGCAAATTTTATCGATATCCTCAAGTTTACTGAAATCCCATACTATTTCACGAAGATATTGAAAATTATACAGTTTATACAATAAAAGATGATAAGTTACATTAGCTAACAAACCTACTTTGAATCTCTAAACCTTCCCTAATGACCCATTGTGTGTCGACAGGACGTAAAACACCAAAATCATCATCATCTAAACCTTCTACCATTCATCTAAGTGTAATGATTGTGTTCAAAACCAACCTTGCCTCCAAAGTCTAAATAATATGATGTTATCTAGTAGTAACCATGCCATTAGCATCATATGTAGGCAAAGTTTGATCACTGTTTACATTCAAAACAATAACTTAAATAGATTTAAGTGTTAGTTTGTTGGTTTCAATGTCAAGAACAGCTTTCTTAAAAAGGATCAGTTAAGTCTATTTCTCCAAAATTATGGAGTAGTTGGACATAAAATCAAAAACATCAAATAAAGTGTAATTTTTTTTTTTTTAGTGGTTAGTGCACCGGGAACCGCCTGTGGGCATTACTTCCGGTGCGTTTTAACACTAACGTTTATGGCCACTTTTTATTCNGACATTTGTGCNTACACTTAGGACAACACAAGTGAGTGCTCAGACGTATGCCAACACAAGTGCACACTTAGNACANCACACAAGAATAACACCCAGTCCTGGGACCTCCGGCGTGCAATGCCACGGGACTAACCAAAATAAAGTGTAATTGATGAAAGATGTTTCAATTTTGCTGAGAAAATTTGTCTCCCACTGCGGGAATCGAACCCAGGACCTGTGGAACCTACTCTCCAGCTAATGTTAGCGATCTTATCATGCCTTAGACCTCTCGGCCGTCTCAGAGAATTCAATTTCAATTTAATACAGTGTAATTGAGTTCACTAAATGAGTAGTGTGTTAAATATGTAGTACAACTTTTAGGAAGTTTAATGTAAAAATTATATTAAAAAACATATTTATAATGAGTGCACTAGAGAATTCTATAAAAAGTTAATTGAACCTTTTCTGTTAAAAAGTAGTATTTTGTTGCACAAGGTTTTAAGTCTTTAAAGCTCTGATTTTAACAACAAAGATTTTGGAGAAGATGTCTAGGCATTGTTATATATATTTTTACAAAATATGTTTACAATACTGACACACATTCAACTGTGTACTGATCATGAATAGTATCAAGAAATCTTGATCACAATTGCAATCAACTGTTAAGCTACTNAAACCACCAATTGAAAAATTGCATAAAGATCGACTAGAAATAACACTCTCTTTCCTGACAGAAGAGTCACCCAGCCGTCACACTCACCGAAAATAGTAATCTACAATGGTTATGATTCTGGTTCTGTTCAGCCAATCAGAAAAATACCTTTGAGTAGTATTTGTGGTGCTTCAACCTTTGGCTCCCGTACTGACCTGCCTGGTCTAGTGGTTAGCACAGCATGCTCTGGTCCAAGAGGTTGTGGGTTCGAATCCCGTGCAAGGCATGGATATTTGTGATGTCCATTCATCTTCATTAATCACAATAAACATTGTTCATCGTCGAGTTCTTCGTCAAATATGTAGAACTAGTCGGACTATTACTTGCAGTCGTTACTGTAAATCTTCCAACGCTTCACCTCATGCTCATGTGGCTTCTTCTAACAGTCTTTAGTTGTTCGTCCCTGAAGAAGCCACATGAGCATGAGGTGAAACGTTGGACGGCGAGTAATAGCCAGACTAGTTCTACATATTTGACGAAGAACTTGCCGAGTCTCCGATTCTACATTGTTCATTGTCCTTAAATGTCCCATCAGGTGTGGATACTACATGTCATCATCATTTGGCTCCCGTAAGTATGGCGGCTGTCGCCTATCAGATCCTGCCGCCAGCGCTTTTCACTACTCTCTTGTTATTAATAACCGCTGATTGACTGATTGCCGTTATGAAGCCACAAGAAGTTGGGAGATGAACTTCGTTTCTTAGGCTTATGTATCTTCTTGTGTCTGCCTTAAAACCGGAAGTTNAATGCTGGGTAGCCAGTTATTGGGATTCAGATTCTATCGCCACTGTAGAACGGGGATAATGGTATAACTCTTGGCATAGCTTTTTACTGAACCGTCAGAATGCATTAAAGATATGTGCTTTACTAATTTCAATTCGTGTAAATGCTCTCAAAATTCTTCGGAGATTGGGTCAGAATTTGTGAAGGGCAACTTCTTTTTCGTGCTAGTCAGAGCTTTCAATTTTACTGTAAAGTGTTCAATATCTGCTGGTGGAGCAGAAGTAATTTTTTGTCTTCTATTACATAGAACACGCATTTAAACACAAATTCTGAGAATTTAAATAGGTAAGAGACGTTCTGTAATCATATATGCTTCACTGAGTGTAACTTTGAAAGCTGTAAAGAACTTCGGAGTCAAATAAGAGATAAAAGCAATTACAAGGACGGCTTCTGTTCTGGAAATACCACGTAAGTAGAGTCTTTGCCTTATCCTATCTCTATATGACTGTTTTATAGGTTTCTAATAAAAGGCAACGATAATTACAATGCTATTCATTAATCATATACTGTAAAAGGAATACTGGCATTGTTATTGTTTGGGAGGAGAATCCTTGGCACAGTAGTAAATTTGTTCTGAGTTAATTACATTTAATTTAATAGTACATATTAATGATGCCGAGTAGGAAGGACTGCACTATCATAGTGCATTGTTTTTAGGAGTGGGAGTAGTGGTAGTACAAATAGGCAAGTACCTTTGTGCTGAACTTTCTTTGGTTAGGTTCGGTAAATGTTGTCTCTAGAAATAGCATGCATAACTGGGAGCAAAGGAAGTGATAGTGCAAGATACCCAGTTTGAAGTTTTCCATTATAAAAAACCGAATTTACCACAAAATTCATTAGGTCCAATATATTTCAATTAAACACTCCCTTTGATATTAAGGAATGATAGATTATATGTAAAACTTTTAAAATAATATCCTAAAATAAATGTAAGCAAATTCGGTACAGTTCTATTAATACACATGACCGAATTACATCATCCTTAGTTTTCACTTTAATACCATTGTCTTTTACAGTTGTAGAGTGTTCCATTGGCTTACTTATACAATTGAAACATTGTGAGTGATTTTATGAACAAAAAATGAGCAAAATATTGGCTACCAAAAAGGTGAGTTGATCTTGTTGGACAATTTTCTTTTAAAATTCAGTGTCTGAATGTAGTTTTTTTATGTTTTCAGGTTTATGTGAACGTCAATATGAGTGAGTACAGGAGTGCGCAAATGCTTAAGCCCTTTTTTTTATTCTCAAAATTTATCTGGTCGTGTCCTGCTCCGCCATGAATTGCAAGTTATAATCACATAAATCAATTTATGGTTTGTAAAGAAGTTTAATGAATTCTATATATAATGATTCTGTTCTATGAAATCACCTAACACAATGTATATACAAAATGAAAAGTAAGACGAAAACTTTCAGCCAGTAAGGAATACATATTCTCTAACATTCATACAAAAAAAAATATAAAGCTTGAAATTTCAGGAATTTGGATACCCAATCCTGACAGCGGCAGACGAGAAAAATATAACTTTATTTTCATCTTATTTGATGTCATTGGATTACACTCTGTTATTTTTTAGTGTCACATTTGATACCATTTGTATATCAATTGAAATATGACGTTTCCGTCTCACATACAACGGAAAAGTAGTAATCACAAGTCATCTTAAACATGTAGTCCTACAATGTTGTCTTACTGGCACAGTATGTTTGAATGTTTGTAACGCCGTTATATTACGGAACGTCGTTAAAAAGCAATTCGGATCTGCCCCGTTACTGTTCGGAATGCACATAACATTTCGTTTGTATATTCTTCATGTTTTTACTTCTCCTGTGAACTTTCATCAGCGAAAAAGTAATTTATAAGAAGTGAGCATCATTTGATTTTTTTTTTCTAGTCAACCACCAACCTTTCCCCGACAGCCATAAAAGTCCCCTGCTGCTTATTGTTATCGAGTACCTCAATATTGCCATATAAACATTTCTCTGAAGCCAGAAAACTTTATCATTTCTTATGAAAAGCAAACATTGCGCTTTTAGGTGTTGTTGCAGGATATAAATTATATACCAAATGCAGTCCCCAATAAATAATCATGTCTGGTGTTTTAAGTCGCATGGACACCCAACGAGTCTCTTATTATGTTCGACAAACTTCAGAAAACAGAAACAACAATGCTTTACGCGGGATTTGAACCCATAACTCACGATTCAGACATCGTATGCTAGCCCAATACACAATGAAAATCAAGCACGAAAAAGAAAAATATATTTTTTTTAATGTTATTTGATGTCATTGGATTACACCCTGTTATTTTTAGTGTCACATTTGATACCATTTGTTTATCAATTGAAATATAACTTTCCCGTCTCACATACAACGTAGAAGTAGTATAATCACAAGTCATCTTAAATATGTAGAATTACACTGTTGTCTTCATAGTACAGTATGTTTTAATGTTTGTAACGCCGTTACTATTTGTAATGCGTTACATTTTGTAATGGCGTTACTTTTTTGGAACGCCGTTACATTAGGAACGGAACATAGTGGGGCGAGGACTTACTAAAATTGTAACGGAACCGAACGTGGTGAGGAAAGATTCATTGTTTTAAAGAATGGAACGGACTGGGAAGTGGACACCCTGGATGTGTATGGGAACAGAACGGAACGCTGATGAAACTGCCCATGTCTGGTGGAATTTGCGATTCCAATCAACACTAGAGGCGCTGCGATCGTCGTAATGTAGCAGGAGCATTTGGGTACTGCGATTGTTTACATTGTGTACAATGGAGATGTGAGTTTCTTTTAGCCATTTATCACTTTTAAATTAAAAACAAGATTGAAAATGG
>KZ872143.1:20743-32660 GCA_003456935.1 Machilis hrabei
CGTATTACACAGTTTTACCTGTTGCACAATAGGACGTAATTTAGATGCACTTAATCTTGGGTCATGCCTCATCTGCTTCACAACAAAACGTTCTTCCCTCACATTAAGCTTTCTTCTCTTAGATTGTCTAAGCAAATTGACTGTTGTACCCTGATACTTGACTTTATTGACCACACTCTGCACTGTAGAAAGTGATTTGTTGACCAATGGCCCTATTATTCTTAAACTATAGCTCTTTAGAGCCACGTTCACTATCACTTCCTTTAAATCACTACTCAACTCTTTCCACTTCTCCATATTGAAGACAACTAACTGAACAAGTAAAAAGAATGGGAGCATCATGTCAACTCTAGCTGAACATAAACACAGAAGACAACGGTGTAAACAAATACCGCTGCAATCGACATTATATTACTCAAGTGTATGAACACAAAAGGTACATCATTTTAACTACTTATGTGATTGTTAATTTTTATGTAGCTCATATATTATTCTTCCACAATATTTATCCACTTTATATATTCCTAATAAAGTTGTTTCCATTATAATAATTATATTTCAATGAATTTATTTTTTACATCTGCAGTATAACTGGCGTTTTAATACGAAACTATATGGTGTACGAACAAGAAAGGTACATACTGTATGTGGTTCAGTGTAACAACTCGTGCCCTCCGGATGTTCTCGAAGAAAGTTTACGTTACTATGATAATTTTCAGTCCAAATCTTTATAACGTTAATAGCATTTCGAACGTTTGCAATAGCTCTAAAAATGAAAATTACATGTATAGACGAGATTTACTATCGGCAAAACAATCTAGTTGGAGCTACTTTTTACATAACTCTTAAAAAGGAGCGTAAATTGTGATAGTTACACGGAACCTCCAAGAATATTCTTTTAAAAGAATACTTTGCTCCTGAACTTATGCCACTGAAATGTTTGATAGCTTACGTTTACGGTAAAATAGGCTGCAGGCAATATATGCAGTCGGAGATGAGCAATCGGGTGGATGCTATATCGTCTTGGCAGGTCCTTCACTCGATCTTTCCTCTATCGGGCACATAGCGGGCCCGACCCAAACATAAAGGACAAGGAAAACCTTTTAGCATATCACACAAGCAGGTCGTTATCGAACATTATTGTGCTCTGTCCTTTAAACTAAGAAAAAAGCTGGTTCTTTCACTACCTTTCATCCTTTAGACTTCATCTTCACCATTACTACCTCTAAAACAGCTGTCTTAGGACTGATAAAAACACACCTTACGTGTTAAANCCCATAAATGTATGCAATTAAATTATAATTTGTACATTAAAAACATTAATTACTCGGGTAGCTTTAGAATTTTAAATATGCTCGAAGCTAATGTTACTTTGACAGCGAGAACTGAATAAGTGGTATAAACTACAATATTCAAAATAATGTAGATCAGCTTCAAACTGGATTAATGTAATTTCACTAAATATTCGGAAATCCTGAAACACTACAAAATGAAAGAACAAAGAAATACGCTTCTGCTGTTTTAGCTGAAGTCTATTCAAATTTGCGGCAGCTACATGAGTTGTGAAACTGAAACGTTGAAGAAGCACTTTCGAGTCTACATCAGAAACGCCTTTGTACTTCAAAAATCTTATTATGTATATCGAGATGTAAAAGCTATGTATAAAAACATTTTAGTTTCAAACTCAGAATGTTCAAACTTTGACACCTTTACAGCATTTTTTAATATATACGGAAGGCTGTTACGAAGGATATTCGTTTAGGTATCATATCCAGATATTAAGTGCCACAAATAGTACATACTCCTGTTACAACATATATTTTACACGGATAATGATTTACAAAAGGTTATTTTCAGAAACTTCTTTCGTTCTGAATGTGGTTAATGGGTGTAATCTTCACTTTTACGCACTCAAGTGCATGTACAACAATCACCGTAGACAGTTGCAGAGTAAGTTCGACACATCGTTTCCCACCACACTCGTTTAGTCTTGGAATAAGTTGTTATACTGGTACAGACAGGATGGGAACGAAATTGGATCATTGCGCTGTTCGACTGCATTCCTTTTCAGAAACCTAAACAGAAGCTCGAGCAACTGGGAAAAGCCATTCACGCATTTAGTTCACAATTCAAAGAATTTTAAAAGCCCCGTAGTGGGATTTGAGGAACTTGGGACATTTCTGTACGAACGGCTATTTTCTGGTCGTGCACAACTTTCTCGGCGGTTTGACAGGCCGCAGCCGGGTTTGCATGAGAGGTGGGTGGATCTCGCGAGAGGATGAGGAACGGAATGTTCTTCGACTTCCCCGTAAACCAGGAGAACACAAAACACGAAAACGCCCGAGTGAGTACTCCCACATCACGAGGTGGTGCTGGCAGTAGGGCTCTTGCACGATTTATATGGGCGACGTGTTCGGGACAAATTTTTAACAGGCTGAAAACTTCGCGAGAAACCTTGCCCAACCTGAGATACATGGCTCAAACAAAATCTTCAAGCAAAAACTTGCTGGACAAGACCACCAACTTGACAACACTTGTAATTAGAACTTACGCCCCGTCCCCTCACTCAAAAAAGCACCTTCCGCCGGTCAAGTGAGCGCATCTCGTCAACAATACACCATCTTCTACCTCTGCCCCTCGGTCTTTATTACCTAGGAAAGATCTTACAGTTTTAAAATCCTCTTAAAGTGTGATGCTATTATCCCCAGGGTCATAATCGAGTATTATTTCATACTCGTTCGAAGCTTGCTCGGCCAGTTTTTACCGCAGTTAAGCTCGAACTGTTACCGGTGGATGACGCCTCTTTACAAGCCAAGAGTGGAAGCCCAATCTCGCTCTTTGTACTCTTTGGAGGAACGGACCTTGCTTAAGTGTCCACGGTAACATACGTTAAATGATGCAAGGTTACAGTTTTTTTGTCACATGAGTATTTGTGAAGAGAAGCTGTCATTCATGGGCAAACGAGGTCCCAACAATGTAGAACAGACAACTATCACTTTAAGCGTACACATTCTGTATTACCGTTTATAAGGTAGGTACGTGTATCTATTTGATGGCACTCATTCATTCACCTGTGTCGAGTAGTTTACCAAATACAACAGGGTAAAATCTTCACTTATCGGCCAAGGAAGCGCAAATACCGTTACAAGATAATCGTAGTCAAAAACACGCAATTCTCTGTAATCAGGGTATCATATAGAGTTCAACAAAGTTTTTACAAGACGTAAATTACCTAACGGAAATTACATAGCACTCGCAAGTGTCACTTTCACTTTAAAAGTAGTCACGCAAATTGTGAAGTTGAAGAAAGTTCAACCTCAAACTTGAGTTCGATCGATGGACTACAGCCACAAGACGTTTCTTCGCACAGACTGCAACGTTAACGGGTATGAAGTAGCTTTATGCGATTTGATTGAAAAGTTCTCTCTCAGGGACAAGAGAGAACTCTGATACTCGGGAAACTGTTACTTTACTCCTCAAATATAAGTTTGGGCAACTCGAGAGGACTCGCTCATACGTATTATTCTCTACACCCGCCTCACAAACTCTAGTTTCGAAGTTTCTATACCAAAAATCTCATTTAATCAAGTTTCCAAGTAAGGCACTAGATTAAGGATACCAAAAAGACGAACGGCACCCTGAAACATAAGTGTGACTGTCAACCTGGTAACAAGCAGCGAGGCAAGCCATAAGCAAGTGACCAGGCATGCCAACAACAAGCTCTAATTATTGTTAATTGCCATAATTAGGAACACATAGTCAAGCGAAGCCAGGAACACGACAAAACAAATTTTTCATTAATGAAACACAACAACTTAAACACGTTATTCAACACGCCTTTCGTTAATCAATCGTAACACCACAATACAGAGAAACGGCAATGAGTACAAGAAAAGACTTGAGCAAGGACAGCAGCAAACAGCGGATGGTTGTGCGTAGACACGTTAATCTGCACATAAATTGCAGTCACCACGTGCTGTGCTGATTATCAGTAACTAATGTAAAATATATTTTTAGTGGGCCTATAGGGCCTACTTAAGCTAACAAGGAGGCTACAGTAAATGTGCACCGACAGAGTAATCAGGCTCAGTCACATTTTATAGTCACTACCACCCTTCTTACAACATAAGACGTGCTGCACATGTTCCGCATTAGTCTGGTCTTCCTGCACATGGCTGTCACATCTCACCTTACTGAATAACGCTATTAAATATATCACGTAGTTTAGGTAATATTTACAGCTGCCTTTGACCTCAGATGCGTGACTGACATGAGCAAGGGCATGCATTTGATGATGCATGTCAGTTTCGACAATTTTCACAGGACTTTATGGAGCGCACGTGTTCCCACACTGACTAAAGTTAACGCCTGAGAGTAAATCAGTTCCAAAGCTGCTTGACCGAGTGTTTATAGACCACAGCACCGGTTTAAAAGATGGTATCTTGTTTCCGTTATTGTAATAACACAATGCCAAATTGATCTTTTTTTTTTATGACGACGATGTTGTGCGGTTTTACGGCTACTCGACTACACATGGGTCAATTCAAGCCGGTTTACACATATCCAGTACACACTATTTTTATGAAGGTGATGATGAACCCATTTTATTGTGACGGTGAATAACACCCAGCCCTGGCCAGGAATCGAACCTGGGACTACCGGGGCCGGCATCATTTTTTTTTAAGTACGAAATATTTCAGAAAAGGAGAAGTGCTTGGTATATTGGTTTAAAAAACACAACATACAGTACGACCTTTGGTGAAGCACCACTTCAGGGTTCAGACATGAAAACGGTTTATATACAGCAATATAAAAACAATTAGTTCGGACTAATTAAAATGGGTAACTTTTTCTACTAAATATATTTAACTTAACATGTTCATCACTTTTGAAAATCATAAATAAATATATCAATACTTGNTACAAAATATACAGAACCAAATGTATACCTATTCCATAATAAACTTCTGCAAATACTGACTCTTAACACTGGAGACAATTTAGTAAAAAGTAAATTCATAGTTTACGCGATTTATCTGTATTCCTCCATTCCAGAGGAGCAAGTAAATAATTTCACTGAGTTTTGNATTATAACCTCAATGTTTCCGATAATGGTCGATTGATTTCTATACAACTTAGTTGGATATTATCTTATTCATTGTCTGGTTAGCTATACTTGCTATATTTCGAAAAATATCCTGAATGCAAGAGCCACAGTGAAATTATCTACTGATTTTCAAGATGTCTGATGACCAGAACACAGATATATCTACAAATGTAGCAAGTAGGTATTGCAAATCATACAAGGGATAATGTCCATATTAGCAGCTTTGTATTGTTTTAAGTTCTAACAAAAATGTGTCAATTTGAAAGGAGACGCTAAACCTGTGTCATCAAGTAACAAAAATTCCCACAACACACGCACGAGATACTTATTGTTAATTGGATTCAGTTGAAAAGAATATAGGCCTATACGAACACCAAACCACGTTTATGACTCTTTCAGCCACAGTTGTCTTGGAAATAAGAGCTTCGTGTTCATTCTTACTAATTTTCAACAATAACAAATCAAGACAAAATATGGAGATTATATTTGATTAACTGTTCGGATACTGTCACTTGACCCTCATGCCACGAGTTTTGGCGCTAAATAGTCTTCGTTTCAAGTTTTCTTAATGTCTCCCCGAAAATGTCTACTTAAGACTTGTTAGCTGGTCAGTTCCTGGAATATGGCTTTATAAACATCGCCACGAAATCCCTAGCCAGTGGAACATTTCTGAGGAAATTAAATGTAATGGAAAGTAAATTGCTGTCCTCGCATTATGGTACAGGTAACTTTTAACACAGCCTGAATGTAATGGCAGCAACGATTCTTTGTTGAACATTGCGTAGCAATATAACTTAAATCAATATGGGCCTACTGACAGAATTACATTCTCGAATTGTAATGATGAACACGTGTTTCGAAGCACAATGCCACCTTTCCCCTTTTGACACTACACGTTTTTCCCAATCGCCAAGTCCTTCACCATAGATCTTTCGCTCCGCATAATATGCTCAAGGCGTTCAAGCACTGTCCATGCGTGACGAAAAGAATGAGCCGAAACATTTTGGAAAAAGTGCCAATAGTCGATAACACGGATCAGATTGGTAGTAAAGAAACGCTTTAGAACACAGGTAAGTACTTGAACGTTGGTATAACACGGGCCGAAGATAATGAAAACTGTATTAGTAAGAGTGTCTCGCGTTTTCATTTTCTTTACAAAAATGAGTATTTCTACAATGAGTGGGGTAAAAAAAATGTACTCTGTTTAAGTTGTGAAATTATTTAGCACTTACATACCACATCGCTAACTTATGTACCACTTGATGACTTCTCGTAGCACACTGAAAAAAATAATCATACTGTCACGAAAGTTAAATTGGAATGAGTTTCCTGTTGCACAGTGGCTGCTAGGATGGAATGCGGTCGGAGGAGCAGTGAAATGGCTGTTTCTCGTGCAAACGCTGCGCTAATAAAAAGCTCAAGTGCACATAACCTCACACGAATCCTTAATGAAACATATTTCAGCTGTGGGAATTAGAAGGTGAAGGTGTTCGACATAGCAGTTAAAGATCCTTCGTTGTGCTTCCTGAATTTCCAGCACAAGAAACTTACTTCGCAGCTGAAGGTCAAGACAATAGATAAGATGCACTTTTGAATGCCTCTGATAGTGTCTGATGCTGTCGACCAGATCTAAAGACGTTACTGCTAATTAACACACGTATGCTATCACAATCGATGGCTGTACCGGAAAGCTGTCTACATTTATGGGTTACGTAAAAGCAGTTCCATATAAAGAAATGCGCCAATTATCGGGATTAACACATATCGCGTACGAGGTCAACAGTCACGTGTAAAAGCAATAATCATGGCAGACTTTGTGGATCAGCCAGTCAGACTTCACAGTGTACGTTGTTTGAAATCCCCTCTCTTGGTTTCGTCGCAAACTGCTAGCAAGTGATAACACAAATTAAGTTGAAACATTTGAAATTCGTTGTTATTAGTAAAGAAACGATATCCAGCTATCCGTAGTTAACAATGGACACATTGAAGGTGCACAGTCTAGACCCCAGTTAAGTAGAATGCTCCATTTGAATGAACACGTAAATGTTCGAATTAAAATACAATATTCTGTATGCACGCATGGCTTGTGACAGCTACCAAGTTAAGTTCGCTTGACGGCCAAACTATGTTTACTCCAAAGGTAGAGTTATTCACAAAAGCTTTAATGTTTATGTACGGCTTAGATCGTAGCATGCTCCGTTACAACGTATTCATAGAACTGTATCCCTGAAATGAATATAGCTTGGTAAGCACGGCAACTTCTCTTGAACAACTGTAATGAGTCACCGCTGAGACAAAGGGTAATAATGTTCCCAAAGCATTCATTATTCTTGATTTTAAAATGTGTCTGAAAATTAAGAACATATAGTTTGTAGCAATTAGTGATCGCACGCAGGCACTGTCCTCTCGTTGGATTTTTTTAAGCCTAGGGTGAATTGATAAAACGCATACAAAAGATAGCGCAGTAAAAATATTGAAGCATTTTAAGAAATAGGCCATTCAGCTGTATTGTATAGGAAATAAATTATTTTAANCGTAACCATCTGCGACTTCATACCATAATAAAGAAAAAAAACTTCCGATTGTACGCGATCTGTAACTGTCCTATTGCGCTTACACCTGGATTTTATCGGCCCACGTTATTTAAAAAATCAATATTCGAAGTATATTAAGAATAACTGCTTCTATAATAAAAACCGGTAAAAAACCTCACATGGCACTATATATTTGTTTTAAAATCGAGGTGTACCAATTGGTTAATTTCTGCAGCTTAATGTACTGTTGTGTCCATCGCATTATTCTCGAGTTAAAGGTTTACACAATCGCCGGCTGGGTACTATAGCCCACAATTTCATTCACCAAACTAGTTTGGCACTTCAGCGGTAGTGTTAGTTTACCCAGTGACATGGGAACTGCGTACTCCTAGCTAAATTTGGGCAATACTTAACTGACCCAACGCGAATTTTCAGTGGTGCACAGACTTTCGATTGGACTGGGCTCCACTAAGATTTCTTCCGAGTTCATAGCTGATACATACAGACATGAGTGTTTGAGGATACGCTATTTGACTCGCCAAGTAGGAAGACTGTACCACCATTTTCTTTCGATTTGTTGGAATGAAATAAACCAATCTTCACGCTCGTTTTGGTAACATGTTGCTGCTCAAAGAAAGCATAGACGATCTACTGCAGCACCTCACAATGTTTTAATGTTATTAATAAGACGATACCGTTGCTTGCGGCAATAGCTTTTTAGTTACCAATGTCATTAAAACATAGGCCTACTACGAAATTTGAAATCCAAGAGTCTACCAAAAATTATGCATTTTGTAACAATTTATACACCAGCAATGCTAGATATAACTAAACAGCGCATCAAAATTACTGACTTTCACAGCTGAAGGTAATCTAGCATACATTACAATTAATAACGGATATAAACAAGACACTGGCAGTTTTAAAACAACGTTGGAATAGGACGGATTTGTCGAAACACATTGCATGTTCCTGAAGGTAATAGTGCAAAATATGTAACGTATACAATAACTGAGCTGAAACAGCTTTCAGAAGAGGCAGCGCCCGAATTTCGAGTTTTCAGTAAAGAAAGACTACAGTTAAAAATAAAGGTCACACAGTTCTTACGTAGCACTAACGCCAAAAGCATATATTCTGAAATCACAGACTGTTGTGCTTTCAACGGATTGTGTGTATTGTTTAACGGCCGATCGACATCTTCAGAGGCATTTGCGTCGTGCCGTACCTTTCAGAGGATGCCGGTCTTAAATTTCATTTTTTCAAAACTGTCAGTGTAGGAATAATGGTATACGAGTAATAAACTATTTCGTTGATTTATGATCTTCGATATGAGAGACCCCTGCGTAAGTTGGGTCCTAAACAGAAAATTAGATTCTATTAAGCGAGTGTGTTCATGATTTTTGTTTAAACGGCATTTGACTTTAAAAAAAGTATTGAAACTAATTTATGCTAGTGCTCCAACACCAACGAGGTAGTGAGCAAACTGTTTTGGGGTTTGGAAAGTTGAAAAATCAAAACAAAACACGACATTTTAGGTAAATGTTCTATCAATTTTTTAATAACAAAATCTAATAATCTGGGAAGTTAGCTACATTACACGAAAAAAATAAATAGGTTTTGATAAAAAAAAAACTGCTGGAAAAACGGTAAGAACCAACACATCTTTATATAAACAAGCTAAGTTTGCATCAATGGACCGTTTTTCTAACACTCCAAACAGCTGAGCCGTGTTCAGCTGTTTTCTTTTCGAGATTCAACGCATGTTTTTAGTAATCTGTTGATCAGAATTAACCGTAGTTCAGTGGCTAGTACGTCAGACTGCTATTCGCGATATCACAAGTTCAAGCCTGTTTTCAAACCTCTATATTGTTATTACATAAACAGCATTACTTTGTATTTATAATTTAAAATCTTTTAACATAATGGCGATTATATATTGTCGTAATAAGCATTTTATTACGTATCAGAATCAAATGCATAAAAGCCATACATTTAATTAAAAATTTCACATTTTTACAAGACGTAAAAATAATAATAATAGTAATAATAAATACGACAATGAAGTAGGCCTACATACACGTGAAATAAACCCAAGGCTTTTGAAATTAGAAGTACAAATGAAAACGCTAATGTTTTAAGATGATACGAAAATAATGTTGGAAAGTCTACAACAACACCCAGGTGTACTAATCACTGCGCCACGAGTACTTGTCAAACCAGTAAATGCGTTATGGCCAAAACGTTAGGAGTCTACGTCTAAAACGAGCGTATTTCATGAATCTCTCAAAGAGTAATTACAGTGTGTGGTCATAATCAGCAAGGCACTACTAATATTGTCCTCCCAATCTTAACACATATTGTGAATTTCATTTTAGTACAAATCTCAAATTCTTTAATTATGGCACTGTCTCTAACATATTTGCTTTAAAATGTAATACCTCTGCCTTGGCCTAAAACAAACGATACCGGCAGAAACGTCATGTGTATAATTGTAGAAACGTGATTTCATTTTATTGCAACATTTGGCACCATGTGTATGTAGTCTATAATTTAATCGGTCATTTCAGAAAGCAGTTCACTCGTGATAAGGTTCAGAATAAAATGTAATTTGAAAAGATCAGGAAATCCTATTAGTTCGCAACTTACATTAATCGTGCTATTGGTATGCGGGTTGCAATCGAAAAGGACGATTTACACGCTGATCTTATTTGGCATTAAATAAATGTAACGGAGTAAGTGTATTCTCCACGAATATGTGAATATGCTGAAATCGCAGCCAGGCAATTTCAGGAATATTTATTTTCTGGTACACATCTTTGTTAACAAAAGTCTCTAGGAAATCCACGTCTATATTCAGCCATGCATAAAAAGGATTCAACACTCCCCTAAAATGTCCCAACAATATGGAGACCACATGGCAACAATGGCACCCCTATAGCCGAAGCCACTTTCCGACCCATTTCCATTCCTTCAGATCGTCCTACCCTCTCCAGCCATCCTTTCAAGTCACTGAACTACGGAGGTCCCCTCAACACACCATTGTGAGTAAGTCGTGAAGATCCCAAACCTACTTCCAGCTTGCGACAACGGTATGCCATACGTAAAATTAACAAGAGAAAACAAGGACACTTTCACGGGGACCAACTGAGGATGCTATTGTTTCCATTTTAGAGAGACGGAAAAAGTGAAAGCATCTCTGTAGTTAATCCATCACTTGATAGCTGTAATCACGCTACGAAATCGGCATACTTCGACAAGGCTCAGTTTACCATCAGTAAAATAAATTTGTCGTGTGCCTCGGACTGACGTAATTCACGTTGCTTTCTTCTCCAAGAAACCCCGCGCGTACTGCACGAATATGCAACTAGGACAGTTGTGGCAAAATCTACTCTTCACGAACTTTCGCCTGAAGATATTCTTAAAACTGCACGTTTTTAAGAAAACAAATGATGACACGAAATCAACAGGAGAAAGAGCAAAGTGTGTTCCAACTTCCCCACGTTTTACATTATTAAAACATGGTAACAGAACATCGACTAAACAGAAACAAACACGTCCATGAAGTTGGCCGGTCCCAAGTCGAATGCCCCAAAATGCCCCATGCGGTTCGTTTGTGCTTCATTTGTGCCGTTAGAATTAAAATTTGTGCTCTAACCAAAATATGATTTTTTTTTTAATTCTTAATGGGGTCGGCCAACTTCACGGTAGCCGACCCCAAGGAACAAATTCAAAAAGTAATTATCTAGGATGCGACCGTTTGATTTGTGTTCATTTGTGCCGTAAAGATAAATATTTGTGCTGCTCCCGTTAAAAAGTTATTAACAATTTTTGGGGTCGGCTAACTTCACGCTAGCCGACCCCACCTTCCGATTCGAAAAATTCTTATACGAAATAATAGGGCTTGATTTGTGCTTCATTATGCCGTTAATACAAACATTTGTGCTGCAGTCGAAAAAGATTTTGTTATAGATTAAATTTTAGAAAACGTAGGCAAACCACAACATTGTGTGGGGTCTGCCAACTTCACGGTAGCCGACCCGAGCAATAAATTTTGAAATCTCTTAAAGCAAAAAAGAAACCGCTTGATTTGTGCTCATTTGTGCTGCTCCCATTAAAAAGTTATTAACTGTTTTTGAGGTAGGCTAACTTCACGCTAGCCGACCCCAGCCTCCGATTCCAAAAATTATTTTACGAAATAATAGGTCTTGATTTGTGCTTCATTGTGCCGTAAATATAAACATTTGTGCTGCAGTCGAAATCCTATTTTTTTTTTTAG
>KZ872149.1:32476-43152 GCA_003456935.1 Machilis hrabei
ATTTTTGAAAAAAAATGAAAACGTAAATGACCAACATGGTCAAAAGTACTGTTTTGCAGTTGAAGGCTTTCACACAACGGTTTCAGTAAAATTGGTCAAGCGATTCAGATTCTGTTATAAATTCAATTGAATGCCACACACACACACACAAAATTAAATGAAGAAAATGGGTGACATAGGAAAAAACATATTCTTTGACTTGTGTTGTTGAAAGAGTCATTCACATGAAGTTTGATGACAAGAGATCAAGGGATTAATAATGCTCAATTGAAAATTCAACCGAAAGTTCCCATTATGGAAAAAACAAACAAACAGAAATGTCCGAAATTTCATAACCTTTCTGATAGGTGGGATCTTTCATACAAACGAGTGTTATTGTCAGTTCTGCTAGAAGCCGCTAGTTTGCCAACCTGATATAACAAGTCAATCAGTATGGTTGACAAGTTAAAGTGTTGGCATATCTCAAAGTCTGGTCAGACTCGTACAAAGGGATGGAGAGACAGTGAGATGGACGAATGGATATAGTCTCTATACAATAAAAATCGACATGTCTGGTCAAGTTGTTAGCGTACAGGGCTCTACGTCTGGGGTTGTGGATTCAAATATCGCGTAATTCCCATTGGTGAAAATTACATTTTTCATCGACCTGAAATTCACTATCTAGTGACGGTAGGGCGTTAAATACTACGTACCAAGGCTTGTTTTTCTGTATCTACTAAGAAAGAATGCCCAACAGCGAAAAGTATGCTGCTTGTGTTGCGTTGCAGAAAGGAGGAGACTATTATGATAAGTTCTTCCTGTTAGTAATCACAGCGAGGAAAAATAACTATGGAAATGTATTAACATTTCTTAAATTTTGATTACGCATTATTTCCCACTATTGTTATGACACATTTCTGTAATCAATATTGTTATGCTGTATAACATTAACAGTGCGCAGTATAAATATTTAAAAATGCAATCTTTAGTAGGGCCTATACAGTGTGCGTAACTTATCTTACTCGTCAAATTGCGTGTACTTCGTAAAAAATACATTTCCAATTTCCCAAACACGGGAATGTAACACGGATATATAAAAAAAACTAATTTATTAGGTCTACACAAATTCGCGACGCGTAACATTTACCACTTATTATTTACACGTTTCATAAATGTTTTTCTCGTCTTTTCCTGAAATCAAACATGCATTGCGGACGTTTATCTCGATTCGATTTTCTGTTGTTTTTCTTTTTTTTTTTATTTGCCGTGGAGGCGCCACTGAAACGAGACTAAATCGACGCTAGCCGGAGACGCGAGGACGAAACTCGGCGAAAGAGATTGATTGGGCTGAAAGGAAACCAATCAGTTCGGCGATTCCTGGTCAAACAGTGTGACTGAAGGCGAGAAAGAAGAACAATTCCCAACGAAATGACAAATATGAGCCAGAGAGAAATGGAAAATCCGTTTTCAGACCGTGGCGAGAATCGAACAAAAGACAGGGAAAGTGAGGAAGTAGAGTGCGTATTAGAAACGCCAATCAGACCGAAGGTGTCCCGTTCCCTCTTTTCCCTTTTGTTCTTTGTATAATTCTTAACACGTAACATTTCTTGTCCTTCTTATTCCGTCTGTGATTCTTTCTCTCAAGGATGAAGAAGAAACATGTAGTCATTCTTGAAGGAAAGGCTTGTTTACGGATCCAGTTTTTGTTGAGACGTTTGATACACTGCCTATTCAACCGACACCATTTCCTTTTCATACCAACTTAATTCTAATGACACATCTAATAACGTATTTGCTAATATCTTTGCCAAAGTAATTGTGGTCGGCAGTAGACAGGTGTACGCCGTCACTACAAACGAACTTCTTTGTTACCCTGCTGATGATCCTGCGCGCTCGAAGGACTAATTTCCTTACATAAATTAACACGCGGACTGAACGACATATCGCTTTCATGATACCGCAAAATATGTTGGACAAACCTATATCAAGATCGTTAACGCTCGCTCCTACGAAAGCTGCAATCAAAAGCTAATTTTGGGGGAAAATAAAGTGAAATATTGAAGTATTAAACATAATGGAAACTTAAGCTCCAATCATATGCAAATCCCTGATGAAACTTTATTAACTAAAAGGTGAGCTAGCCGGTTTATGTTTTACATCGGCATATTAATTCCATGGTTTAGATTTCACTGATAAATTATTTCGTCCTCTTTAGGCATCGATTTCAGGACACATCAACCCATTATTAAGATCATGTTGACGAATTTTTTACATATCTGACCACTCGGCGATTACCGGTATTTAAGATACCGGCAATCGCCGAGTGTTGCCAACAAAAACTTGGTCTCCGATACTACGTACTGGTAATTTATGGACGCGGTATGGTCATTCCAGAAAAAAAATTAAAATTAATTTTAATAGTGACTTTACATGCCAATTAGCCTAGACACTTTTCACTACAGTAACAAAATCAAAAGTAATTGAAATCAGTGCACTCTGAGACTAAGTCCACAGACACCGGTAGTCAAAGTCATAAATTTGTATACTCACGTACGGTAATGATTTATATAAGTATATGAACACTGTATGCCAATTTAACATTTACTTTTGTTATTTCTGTTCGATGACAGCATTTGAAGGAATTAACTGATTTTGACCGGAGACGGCTATATTATAAACTATAGGTGTTTCGTAGGTATGAAGATTGTCTCCACATAGGGACCTACATATACGAGTACATTAAAGCTGTTCCAAAGATGATTTTTATCGTCAGCACGGAATTCGATTTCAGTGTTTGAACTGTCTGCGCTAATTACAAATTGTAAATAACATTGGGGGTCAAATTATATCTCATTTTAAATAGGCCTATGTTTTAATTCTCCCAAAATTTAGTTTGATAGATGTTTTGATTACGTGAGTAAGTTAAAAGCTAGAGACCAAATTAGTGAGGCCACTAGACTTTTCTAACATCTACTGAATATTTACATTTCACTGCATAAAGACATTGTGTGAAGTGTGAATAAAGACTCGCAAATTATTTAAAAAAAATTAAATAATGTAGTGGAAGGATCGTAAAACTTAGCCTCACTGTGGATGTGTGTGTGATCGATTCCTGATCGGGGGAACCTAGGTTCAAATGCTGGTGTTGAGTCTGTCTATCAAGCACGGAAAATACGTTAAAGTTGGGTCCCATTATCAAGTAGTCGGTTTAAAAGATTCTACCACCGGCTATGTGTTAAGTGAGTGGCAAAATAGAATCACACTCAGTGGTTGCTCTGGCTTTTCCTTTTCTTTCGCCACTCCATTCGCCAAATACAAATTTGTTTCGCCAAAATATGTTGTGTCGCCATGTATATAAAATAACACTATTGGTATTAAACAAGACATGGTAGATATTTAATAAACTTAAAGAAAAGGGATGATTGGACGCAATACAAGTGACAGTTTAAGTTTGCGAGAGTTACAGTACCCTACCAATATAGATTCTGTCATATCCAAACGAAGCGTAGCGCGAAATTTCGTTTCGCTTAAAACGCAAATTTTCGTTCACTTACCAAGCTACGAAAAATTAAATTCGCTATTACGTCTTTCAGGCTTCGCCTGAAAGACGTAGCGAATTTAATTTTTCGTAGCTTGGTAAGTGAACGAAAATTTGCNTTTTAAGCGAAACGAAATTTCGCGCTACGCTTCGTTTGGATATGACGGAATCGATGCTGGTACTGGAAGAGAAAGAAAAAAGGCTAAATATATATTACAATTAAGTGTTAAAACAAATAAATTTAAGAATCTTATAGCATTGCCAAGCAAATAAAAAAAATCGCCAAATGAATAAAAAATTCGCTATATATATAAAAAATCGCATTTGGCGAAAAATGCGATCGGCAGCGCGACCCCTGACACTGAAGCGTCATTACAACGCGCCCAGAACCGTGGACCATGAATTCAAACAATCAGTCACTAATGGCAAACATTTTGGTATCTAAATGTTTGACCTACCTAATCAAAACATCTCAAACAATAGATATTTGGAAGTGTAGGCTAATAGCTTTACTCAACTATGGATAAACATAATGCCCAGGCAACTGACTTAAAACGCCAGCTATAAGTGCAATTAGAACTCTATAGGATCATATGCAATTTCCGATCGCGGTAGAATAGTTGCCTAGCCTGTTAACTATCATATTAAATCCTGTGGGTTCGATTACCACAGGCTGGGTGTTTGTAATTGTTCATTCATTTCCATTATCTACTGTTCGGCATCTTGAAATTACCCATTAGGCGTTGGTAAGACAAAAACCAACACATTTCACCATAACCATAGAATCAAACATGTATCCTTGAATGATGTTGATAACTGTTTATTGAGAAAACAACATTTGTTAAATATATTAATGTCCGTGTTAAATTGTAACCGTCAATAATAACTTAGACAGCTGTACACCAATAGTTCCTCCATAGTAGGTTCGAATGTCATTGTAAACGACATCTGTTTTGTCACTTTTATCATAGTTTATCTTAATTATTTTAATAAGTGTGTAATAAAGTTTTTCACATGCTGCTTTTGAAGGGACTGACTGATACATATGCGTAATGGAAATGTAGTTCTTCAAGATCGGAGGGCAATAAACATCTTTACTTCGACAATTTAAAATGCAACGTGAACGTTCGGTATGCGGGGGTCCATTAACTCCAGCACTGCACATCTGAGTTATTAGTGATATTGTAGTATTTTATGTCCTACCCGAAAACGGTCTTCCTCTAACAAAGATTGAACCACGCCCCGTAAGTAAGCACCGATGAGTTAATACATGGGTTAAATATATGGCCAAGAAGTGTACGATATCATTTTAACAATCCTTTCTAAGAAGGCCCTTGAAGAATGGGGAATAGAAGCCGTAAACGTAAAAGACATCTCTGTGCAAGTACCTTTTCTGATCGGCTGCGGTTTTGTGGAAGAAAAAAAAAAACAAATTGCTAATGGTGCAATTATGTGCGAGCTGACCAAGTTTATGCGTCATATTTTCGTATGTAAGTCGTTATTACCTTTGCATCTGTGACTGTGTTCTGGCATTTACTGCTCAACGCGTCATCTGAGTTGCATTCCGAGTACCAGACGATGGGACATTACGCGCTCTGTAACGGAATGGCTGTGGACATTAATTTATAGGTGGCCCTCACCCAAAACACTGCATGTCGCATCACCGAGTTATAGCACCGACAGTTATCTTACAGTCACCGCAGGTTCTCATTGCTAATAAAAGTGACGCACTTGGACAACCAGAAGTCACAGCGCAAAATTTTATAGAACAAAACCGGATCTCTACTGGCAGATAAAAATATTATTATGTGATAATATGTAAGAAAAAGTGCCACAATATAGTTTGAATTCATCCTTGAAAACGCAGTAGTACTAACATCATATTAAATTCCAGGCTGANATCAGTGAACTCTAAGATTGGATTAGCTAATTTTTTAATATAGAAATAATAAGTTTGAATACAGCTAAGAATTGTATTTCTCGGGTTGCCATTATATTTTCCGCTTAGCATTGCACTTTGGCTTAATTTAATTTGAATAAGTATTAAAACGATAACTAATTACAGAATTATACTGTTATGAGGATGAGATGAGTCTAAAGGACTAAACTAGCTAAAAATCTTACCCGCTTCACCTATGTGACATTCTAGCCTGAGCCATCAACTCATACATACAAATCAGTCACAAATTCAAGTTGTTGAGAGAAGGAATGAATATAAGTAAACTCATCTACATGATCTGCATGTCTTATAGGACACATTTAATCTACCTATCCAAAAGTCCATACCCATAACGTAGGATAGCCGAAGAAGTGTCAAGGGAGTTGCGTCGCGGAAACACATAATTATCGGCACCACGGTGGCATGTGCTGTTGGTTTCATTCTGTCTAAAGCTTACAGTTAACACATGAGAGCAACCGTAAATATATTCACATAGGTATCATACATCCCCAAACGGCCATGTTTCTGTTTGCTTTTTACTTTATACGGGTCGTCAAAATACCTAATGCCTAATTGCTCTGCATCAAGGTAGCCTATCTTGTCATCCGCTTTATTTACTGAAACTGATTTCTGTACATGTTGACGTGCATGTTATCAGCTCTTCGACTAAGTCATCATTTGTTAGGAATTTAAATAATTATTATACATAACAATTGATCAGACAATAATGATTAAAGTAAGGCCACTTTCTTCATGGTATATTGTAACGGAAATGATAACGACACCTAGGACTACTAATTATTTTAAAGACTGACTTACTACTTACATTTATGCAGATTGAAAACTGTGTGTTTAAAGGAAGTTTGAGGTTTAAGCTTAATCACAGTTTATTGATCATGAGTAATCTTGCTTAACTCAACTGTGTTTTTAAACTCTAATGTAGAAACTCTCCTAAACTCAGCGGACTCTACGGAAATAAAAATTTTAAGAAGTATGCAGCCATGTGTACACCAAAACTGAATTTCCCTTTCACTTTTATCACGCTTAGCCTGTACAAAAAAAAAAAAAAAAAAAACATTGTCGGTCTTAATATATATACACTAATTATTTATAATTTTCGTAGAAATATGTTTGTGTATGGACGCAGGTTTTAAAGTATTAGAATACTGCATGATGACAAACATACACCAATACACTCTTGTCAAGCAAGACACAGTTAAATTTTCAGTGTTCGTCTAAAACCTGCACCTCTCTATTTAATAACGCTTCTTTGTGATTCTGTTTTCATTTACTACCACAAACATTGAATATAGAAAACGTTTGTAATTAAACATTGTAACTGTTCTGGCATTAAGACCACATACCAGTACTTGCGGGGTTATTATCTTAAAAGAGGGGCTGAGTGTTGCATTAAATGTTCCTCGTTTCGTCTTTTCTTCACAGATCCCACCTAAAACACCCTGAAAATAGACATACTACCTTTTCCGTCGACTTGTGTAAGATATATTGCGGTTCTCCGGGAAGCGGACAAGTTCTCGCGGTTATTAAGAGCCGTCACGTTACTTAATAGCTCTAATGAGTAAGTTAGGTAATCCTTGTCCAATTTACTGGGGACACTAATCTCGACTGGCAACCAGGCGGGTGCAGATTAAGATTCAACGATACCATCCATAATTCCAATCTACAGCATTAGCCACCCCCTNCTCCACCTTAGCCAAAGGAAATTAAATTGGACGCAATGAATTGGGCAAAACTTACTAATTCGAGGATTATACTGTTATAATTGCCTCATGCGCAATTCTGAGTCTGTGTGGAGTTCCTTGCTTTCAAGGAGCGTCGTCTCTGCCACTCTTGTCGTCTAATGAAGCTATATTTCAAATGTACCAAACTATCAAGACATCATACGCTTTCAAGGAAGTATAAAAGCTGTTCCCTTCGTTTAAAGCACTGGGAAGGGAGGGAGTATTACCATAACCGTTTCACTAAAATTAAGAACATATTAACTAACCCGTACTTGTAAACAAAATACTCTTAATTTTTAAAAACAAAGTTAATTTCTCCTCTCTGCAGCAGATCATTTTGTTGAGTGCTGTAGATGCACTGGGCCCGAATGTAAGACTGCAAATAACTGGTATGGATTCCGTAAATTACATTTCAAATGTAATTTTTGTATCTCATATTATAGGCACAAGGCTGTTCACGTCAAAACATCCTTCATTTGTGTTAACGAAACACATATTACTGGTTTGTCTAGACATTCTAGTGTATCAAATCAAGTGCAGTAATTTATATTTTTTTTATTATTTTTAGTTTATGGTCCGACGCTTCTGACTGCGATGGTCTAATGGAGACTCCATCCGCGTCGTAACGACGCTTCAGGGTGATTTCATTTTGTCACTCACTCGACACATAGCCGGTGGTGAGTTCTTTTACATCGAACACTTATCGATGGGACCCCACTTTTAACGTCCCTCCCGGAAGACGCCTACGATCACGACTTAGTGTGGAGTGCTTCACAGGCAGACTCGTAGGATAACCCTTTATACTCAGGGCTAGGAGTCAGCCCCGGAATTTGAACCCGGGACCTCTCGATCAAGAGTAATTTAGATCACATAAATGTTATCGAATAGCCTTCGTTATCAATGTGCACACTTGTTTAGTAGACTACACATACACATTTGGGATAAGTTATGAAATTTTGTATACATACTTCTGTAAATGATGATAATTCTACTTTAGAAAGTTGTAGTTCGACTAAGGTTAGTCAATATAATAATAAAAAAATACATACTGCAGTGTCATAAAATACTATCAGCAATAGGCTATATTTAGATTATGTTTTAAATTGTACTCAAAACACTATTTAAAAAAGTGTAATCGTACCAAGTACAGTTTTTGTTACCTTNTTCTCTTCTCAAACTATTTAACTAATAATTTATATTTTCAGTGCTTTTAGAAATTATTTACGATTTTCTGTTTCAAAGATCTATACAGTAATGAGCACATAAAAGTCCAATAAAACAGTTACAAAGACGTGATATTAAATGTCTTGCCATCAACCGACTGGGTGATTTCTTGTGGTAGACAGTAACTGAATCTGCCAGTAACGGTCTTTTAGAACAAGGAGATATGTCTACAGGGGCCAGAGAGAAACCACATGAGCAAAGCAACACTTTCGTCAGAAACTTATATCTGTGAGACATAAGTTGAAAAAAAAAAGGTACCGGTATTTTGAACGTTTGATATTATTGACTTTCTTACAAACCGTTAATAAGTAACTAAACTCATTATAAACCCTCACTTTTACGCATTTTGTACACCCGAATGGCACTGGTGACAAGAAAGCTAATAATGAAAACTATAATAGGTACTCAATGAATCAAATAGCTTACTTCTCAGTGACGTACTCTGAGTTCAGTAAACGTATGCAGTTACAGCATTTTGAGTAGTTCTATATTGCAACAGTTACATGGCTTTTTGTGTTGATGCTGACCGCGATGAAGAGGCTTGCTACTCAGCCAACTCTTCACCAAACGTTGTGGGTGCGACTCCCACACAAGGCTGGGAGTTGTGAATGTACTTCATGTCGATCTTTGTCATTGTCCTTGCATCTTTCCTAACGAACGTAAGTACTGTCGTCGTCGTCGTGAAATGAACCGTTTTGGGCTGTCGTCGGCGTGAAATAACCCAGTTGGGGTTGGTATGACGTACAGCAACACACATCATCTATATAGATATGACGTATCGTGTGTAAAATACTGCACTACATATCCAGCACTTCTTTCAAAAGACACTGCTTTTACATTTACTAAATATTGTGGTTTTGTTTATTTTTTATTATCCATTGCAACGTGTAGCAACAAGTAATTGCTTTATCTGTATTCTAAATAAAAAGCATCGGTGTAGTTAACTTTTATCATAAGTGTGGTATTAGTAATTAGAAGCGTTAAGTATGAGGCCAGATAACTCCCGAGTGATTCTCGGGAGCCATTAGGTTTGACGTCAACCAAATTTCGACGAATTTATTATTTAATCACATATACGTAGTTTGTGACAATTAGCATGAACATAATTATAAGTCGAATAATAATAATACGACAGTTGAATAGCGATTTACGAATACGAACGCTTAATACAACTGAAATCAACATGCCACATTGAGAACAGCTCTAGATTACATAAGCGGGAACAAAGATCAACAGTAATTAAGCTACAGGTCTGCGTAAGACTTGAACTTCTAGGACCGTCATTTCCCTCAAGAGGTCAGCATCTGACTTTTAAGCCAAAGGTCACTGTTCCAGACCAGTGAGGTGATTATAATTGGCTAAGTATAAATAGACCAGAAGTACACAACTCATCCGTATTGTCTGGCCTTTATATCTATTAAGTCATAGTTGACAGGTAAAGGACTGACATTTAACTTCATCAGCACGAGTGTTTACACAATGTAAACCATGTAAAGAAGCAAGTCATTTACACAAGAAGATATACAAACCAACACACATTAAAATAATTTTAGTATTGGCAGCTCAGTGAAAGTGCCTCGAGGTGTTTACATGGTGACCGCACGCTTGGCCAATCAGAAGGAAGGTGGTACGTCAGTGGCCGTGCGATGTTGCCACAGTGTTTGTAACTGAGCGCATTTGTCAATAATTGTTTTATGACAATCGAGTGAAAGCGCTCTTATAAATTTGTTTGAATTATAATTTCGTAAAATGTAAAGTTTTAGTGAGACGGGGAATTTTGCAAACATTCTGATTAGCTAATGTCTTCACTGAACGAATACGAAGGTGACTTTTGTAATTCGCACGTACAGTACCAGTCATATCCAAACGAAGCGTAGAGTTGCCTGAAAGACGTAGCGAATGTAATTTCTTCGTAGCTTGGTAAGTGGACGAAAATTTACGTTTTAAGCTAAACGAAATTTGGCACTACGCTTCGTTTGGATATTACAAAATCTTTCCTGGTACTGAAGTCTGCTGCGCACTAAGTGGCAACAACGTTCACCGCGTCCTTCAAATCGTAAACACCTCGAGGTGCTTTCGCTGAGCTCTCAATACTAACATTATTTTAATCTGACTGTAGTGTTCAATATTTGAGACGGAAATCGTAACATACTTATTTCTTATAGTTTGAATGTGCCAGAGTGTGTAAAAGATAGTCACAGTTCCGTGTGGTGTGCGACCATTTTAATTGGGTATTCCTACTTTGAATCTTCAA
>KZ872156.1:20895-32141 GCA_003456935.1 Machilis hrabei
TGCGTGCACTTTGTAGGCTTTCCAACTATTTCACAAGAATTATGCACACTAATTTTACAACACCCAGTGTNTGAATTTTTCAAAAGCATGAAAAATCAGTACAATGACTGTTTAAGAGAGAATAATAAGACCTAGTAAAAAAATTAAAAACTGATGTGGCTTACTGCATTTATACTTCTGCACTTATAATTACACCTTTTCATGAAAGGTGTCCCTCGTGNCATTACAGTATAATTTGTACAAGTCATAAATTGATTTTCACCTATAGTAAAAAACAAAACTAACTAGTCCAATATTTAGTTGTCTGTGTACAACGGAACTGTCGATTAATACCGGACGAAGTGTGCATATTTATTTTTGAAACAATGCAGTCAGCGATGTGAACAAATCGGTGTTGTAAGCTTCGCAGATTACGAGTAAGATAAGACAATGTGTTATATATGTACCTGTAACCATGGATATTAACGTATTAAATGTTATGACATTGGTGTACGTGAATCCTAACATTGTTTTCGTCTTTGATTTGTAGCTGCGCAGGAGGTCCCTCGGGAAGCTCCTGAGCCACCTGAGGTCGCACTGAGCCGCGTCGGTAGCTCGCCGGCGTTTCCTTTGGCTAATACCGGCAGCGGGATGCTGCTTCTTCATACTCAGGTGTGTATCTTTAACCACATATACATATGTTTGTGTATATATATTATTAACTAGCAAAACATGCTATAACTAACATAGTAGTGGAATTATATAAACGTTCAGGGGTCCTCGATGGTACTCTTGTCCTCTGCTTGGGTAATACCGGTCATTTTTCTTATTCCTTTATGTAGATTAACGTCTGTCATTTTTAAATGATGCTGGATCAGCATCGAACCTGTATCTCTTATACACTTTCTAAAATTATCTGAAGTTGTCACTGTAGACTAACGTGTTACTTATTTCGATAATTGTTTCCCAAAACTGTGGCTTGGTTCAGTAGGGCCGACATTCCTCTCCCATTTGAGTACATTAATTCAGTGTGTTACGGCATCCCTGCTAAGATCAAGTATATCAGTACTGGATCACATTGGTCGTTTTTCATTCAATACTTATGTTGAAATGTTGAAAATTTTGGCTACAGCCGGACCAAAAATCACGCTCCCGAAAAACAAATATATCAATGTGTGTTGTTGTTTTTTTTGCACACACTTAAGTGCTCGGACGTATGCCAACACAAGTGCACACACTTAGGACAGCACAAGCGCAACACCCAAGCCCTAGCCAGGAATCGAACCTGGGACCTCCGGCGTGCAATGCCACGGGTCTAACCACTAGGCTACCGGGGCCGGCAAATATCTCAATGTCTGGCTTATGTTGAACAAACCCAGGAAATTAATCAACGCCAGACATAGAACAAAGCCTTGTGTTTATTTTGGTGTCAAGTTTTCTAAACCTATTGAAAACCTAATAAGTGTAATTTGGTAAATTCGTTTTTTTACCAAAATTGGAGAAATCACCAATTTATACATATTACATTGAAATTACTTTCTTAAAAATTTACACCAAAATCAACACAAGGCATTGTTCTGTCTATCGTTTATTAATTCCCCGGATTTGTTCCACATAAGCTAGAAATAGAACAAATTGTGTTTCTGGAAGCGTGATTTTTGCTCACTTTTTGCATTTAAGGTTATCTTGCAACCCACCCCTGGCTACTAGCACCATGTGTGCGAGGCCTTCAGTGTACAAGGGCAAATGAAAATAGTAAATAGTTTTTGTAGACGAATCTTCAGATGTTTCGCCAACTGTTACCTCTCAGCCTGGGTCCTGCAGTAGAGATGTAATCTTTGTCTCTCTGCTTTGCAGTTCCACTATTAGTAAACGACGTTGTGCTATCGGAGTTTTGAGGTCAGAAAGGGTCAAACATGCCCAGATTCACAGTAGAGTATTATCACAACATCAAGAAATTGTGTTAGCCTCAAACGGGTTGAAATGTTGAGAACTAGCAGAAAAGATATGGTCAAACAATCGAAACAGCATTGATCAGACGTCCCACAGATGGGGGTGAAGTTAATCGTTTGTAGGTTTACAAGCAGTTTTTGCAGCATTATCGCGACCAAGTGCAGGCAACCCGCGAAACGTGGGTAGACTGATCTAATAACGTAGGTAGGTATGCAATACCTTGACATTGTGTTCTTTGATGGGGTATACATTTTACAGAAAAATTGCCCTCGTAGCGTGAGTCATATCTCAAAATGCTTTCCATATCTGCAACAACTTAATTTATGTTCTCGGCAACTAAGGTGCTGTGTACATGGGTGTTGTAAGCAATGTCAAAACTACAGATAATTTATGATTTCACTCTTCAGTTTCGTATCACTTTCAATCACAATATAAAAATGCTTTATCACGACATAATAAACAAGCGTGATGATAAGACGAATTACAGTCAATCACCTATAGGTGCAGCATTTTGATACCTATATCTTATCTATTATCTTGTCAACAAGAAGTGGGAGAAAATCCAGTTTTGCAAAACAAAAAACACACTTATATCACATGTTTTTTTTACTGACATAAAGAACTAATAACTATTTATTTTCTGTTGTGTCATAGTTCCATAATAACGTGAACAAACTCTGCTAACCTTAGGTTAGAGGAATACTATTTTAGTCTACCAAAGCTACTACTAGACTAGGCTTAATCAAGTCAACACAATTAGACTTCAGACAATAACTTTAGCAAAGTAAACCCCGTCCTTTACAAGGTAGCTAGGTGAGATTTTTTTTAGTAAAGTTATCTTCCACGTACACATAACTCGTCTAATCTGTGCTGATTTGACATATTTTTACTGAAATACTGTCACGGCACTACCCTAGTACCCTGTTGAACTACTTCGATTATCACAACATGGTGTACCAACAAATATTTAGAAAGTAGATCTGTAGAATTAACCAAAAATTAAACCCCAGCATTTGTAAAGCTACGTAGAATTAATCGGAACTCTTTTGTACAGTCTGTCCAAAATGCCTCTCCTGGTTGAACCATTAGTTAGATCATTGATTATATATCCTATCTATACTCAATGGTTAGATGTATACAAGGTGTTCGTAAAAGGTCTAGTCAAATCTTAACCACAGATGCTTCACATCAAAACAAATCAAAAAGGCCATATGAACATGGGTCAATAAATGCTTCCCTTCTGAGATAATACAGGGTGAAGTCATGTAATTTCATAGGCCTATTTGTCTCATAACCGCTGTAGTAATNGTTTGCAAATCAATTCCAAAAAGCAGTGATGTTGAATTCAATGGCCAGTTTGGCCTTCGAACCAATGCAGTACATTCCACAGCAGGTTACATAACATAGCTGACAGCGAGGAAGTTTACTACTATACGTATTGCGTAAAGTACGTGTTTACTTGTACCGCTAACGTGCATCGTTACACTAACGCTGAGATGGCAGACATCCATTACACGTACGGACGTTTGTTTTGTGTTGAATTGATTGCAAACCATTACTATAGTGCAGCGGTTATTAGACAAATAGGCCTATGAAATTACGTGACTTCACCCTGTATTATCTCAGAACAGAAGCATTTCCGGACCCATGTTCATTTGGTGTTTTTGCTTTGTTTTGATGCGTAACATCTGTGGTTAAGATTTAACTAGATCATTTTTTAGGAACACCCTGTATAGTATGTCACATCTGTACAGAAATCTGCGTAGTGGTCAGATCTAAGGTGAAATTTAGTCATAATTTAAATGAATGGTTCCTTTACATATACTATGTTTCCACATAATCCCCATTAACTTGTACGGCATGCATACCTTGTCTGTATCACTTCTTGTCCTGTTCACGTAGCCATATCCGCACTGCCATGAATCACGCCCTCGTCATCTTCAAACCTTGTCCCGCACAGTGCATTTTTAACTGGCCCCTAAATATGAAAATAAGAGAGAGCCAGATAGGGTATATGGGGGACCCAATTTGACAATTGCTTCCCGGGTTTACAGAATTGTGTGAGAGCGTGCATTGTCGTGCTGGAGCAACATTTTTGCTGAATTCTTGTGAGGCCGAGCTCGGCGGAAGCGCTGGTTGAGTTTTTTCAGGTATCTGAATTGATTGTCTCACCTCTTGGCATCACATTCACAAGAATAATGTCTGGGCTGGTGACTGTGGCAGGACACCCAGAACACGGCCGATCATGCAGCTCTGTCTCTCCACTTCCTGAAGCTTTAACTTTCTTAGCCCAGTGACCAACGGTGCTCCTATGGACTGCACAACTTCCCTACACAGCACACAAACGTTTGTGAATGTTCACGACACTTTCTTTCGCCGCAAACAAGAATTCAATTACAGCTCCTTGTTTGCAACATACGACATTTCAACAGACTACTACAGCTGCGCTATGTGTTGGAATAGCGTACAATTTCGTACACAAACGCGGAAAACTTCAAATTTGCAGCGTGTAAAATTTCGCTTTTCTATATTTATTATTGGGTGAGAAAAAAATGTGGGGTATTACTTTCTGAACAACGTAATATATCAAAATATTGAGCATTGAAAATTAGTTATCATGAATAAATATCGAATTTAAAATTTCGAAAAAATCGAGTTTTGAAACTCGATATCGATATTTTAAAAAAATGTTAAAATCGATATATGTACACTACCAGCATCGATTCTGTCATATCCAAACGAAGCGTAGCGCGAAATTTCGTTTCGCTTAAAACGCAAAATTTCGTTCACTTACCAAGCTACGAAAAGTTAAATTCGCTATTACGTCTTTCAGGCGAAGCCTGAAAGACGTAGCGAATTTAATTTTTCGTAGCTTGGTAAGTGAACGAAAATTTGCGTTTTAAGCGAAACGAAATTTCGCGCTACGCTTCGTTTGGATATGACAGAATCGATGCTGGTACTGTATATTTCGAACTTCGAAATTTTCGAATTCGATAGATTTATCGATATTTTTCGAAATTTGGAACTTTCTTAATTCATAATCGATATTTTTTTAAATTCAAAACCATCGCAATTCGATATCAATATATCGGTCACCTTTCGATATCTCATTACTGTAGTCAGATCACTAGGCGCTAGAGAAAGAGGTTGTGGGTTGGATTCCCAACAAGAGTTAGGCAAGTGTCTAAATTGCAATTAGCAGTTAAATATTCTTATGACCCAAGGAGTGTTATTGAGACATACGTCAGTATCATCTGTCTGAATTGGAGGCCTCATAGCAAGAAACGGTTAGGCCTAAAAGTTTTAATTATACTTTTGATCCAACATCCCGTCAGATCCATTATTTAATTTTATACCTTTGAAAAAATATTCATTATCCTAAGTTTCGCGCAAAAATCAGAATATGTCTTTAATTTAATAGTATCTCTATTAGGTAGTATTAATTCATAAGGGATATAATTATGATATACAATAAATTAACAAAGCCATGCTTTATTTTTTCGAGGTAAGATATGGTCATTTCCGTAACTTTCAGAAATTATAAAAGAGTGTGACAATAATTTGCAGCTCAAGTACAGGGAAGTAAAAATGGGCTTTTTTTTTACACGTTGCTAATAGTTTTTTAATCTACCTATCTATTAGTAACCGAAACTCTGTATTATAATTGGGTTTGATCACAATAATAATACTGTAAAATATGATCGCAAATCAATGTAACCGGCATGTAAAGTTCGGGTTTTATAGTGAACGTTAGCCTACATTTGTGGCAGAAAGTCCTTCGCCTGTCATGTAACCACAGTGTATAGATTTGTCTGTGTTGTAAGCTAGTTTTGATAGGCCGGTAAGGTTAGGCAAATATCACATTCGTATGTTAGAAGTACGTATTACCCTGTTTCGCTTTGCTAAAACACACCTTATTACATTTGGTTTCAGATAATAGAGAATCCTGGTAGAATATTGTGTATTATTGAACTTTAAAATGCTTCATGTCTTATTATTATAAGCCCAATGATTAATTCACGTGGTACTCGTAATATACGGAATTGTTTCCCATATGACGTTTATTTATAAATAAGGTTAGTTAACCCAGTCTACCTAAAACACATAACGTGGTAACGTATTTCATTAAATGCGCATTAATTTACTCATAAAGATAACAAATTTTAAGATAACTGTTATTTTAAATGCTAGGCCGCCCATGTTGAAACTCGATCTCGTCCATTGTTGGATTCAAAGTCTAGTCATAAGGGACTAAATTCCCATTTCAATTTCCATTCGAGAAGGACAGACAATAATCTGTTGTCATTAATTTAAAAATTACATTGAGTTGGACAAAGAGATAAATTGAAAGTTTTCGTACCGTAACACTGCAGTAATAACTGCTGATCTTTTCGATTCCCATGTTGCCAGATCGAGTTTCTGCGGCGTCGATGCTGTGAAGCGTAGCGTTGAGCTTTTGTGTGATTTTGAATGGTTCCTCGTTCGACCAAGAAGTGACATTTTGAAGTGGAACTATTCGTGTTCCCCTTTTAATTCGTTTCTTCTTTTCGATTGAATTTTGATTTGATTAAATTCAGAAATGTTTATTCGCGACACAGCCATTTTTATCGTTGTGTATTCTGTTCGTAAACTTTACGTTCCTGACATGTTAGTTAGTATGACGTCATTGAATGACACGATTCCCACAGGGTTTGGTTTACTGGTTCTGCACTTGGTAAAAGTATCGACAGGAAATATGCAAGTATCGTATGGAATGGGAGAGAGAGGAATCAACCAATCAAGGTGGATCTCGGCCATCTTCAGGCCAATCAGGTGTCTCTTCTTCTGAAACACTGGTATGCGTCCTCGTTTGGCAGTTGACGCTGCAAGACGTCAAACTCAAACCGTTGAGACGTTTGTTTTGCTTGTATTTGGCGTTATGAGATATGGATATTTATATGTACTGAAATTCTTTTTCCTGTTCTAAATGTGATCAGAACTTGATCATTGTTATATTAAGACAGGTCTGTAGTCGTAGTATGCATGTCTTAATGCATGATTTCGATTGTTTTGTTTTACTTAAAAGCCGGCTTTTGCAGGATATTTTTTTCCAAGTGATGTCTTCACTCGAATATTTTTGTTTTGTGCTTGTGTCTGACACACCGCGTCCGTCAAAACATGTCTTGTGATCGTTTCAGTGTTACTTATTTAAAGACATCTTCTGAGGCATCTCTGCATTTGTTTTAAAAATTTCACTCGATCTAGAAACTACTTAAGTCATTGAAAACTTCATTGACAACAAAAGTACTGCTTAATTGGTGCATCAGAAATATGTCAAACGCTTAAGGTATGATAAAAATATTGTAAGCCCCGTACGGGTATAAACATACAATTACAATGTTCATTTGTTGTTGAAGTGGTGATAAAATATCAACAAAACGAGAGTTTAATGTTGTAGAGTGCACATTTGTTCCCCACGTGTGTGTATCCTTCACTTATTGTCAAGTCGAAAATAGTCAGTATTATTTCAGTCAAAATTTAATTTTCAAATAATTATTTCTCGAAACTCACTCCGTATTTCAGCCTCAATCATTCATTTTAATATTAATATTTTGATGAACGGTATATGTCAAATAAAATAAAATTATATCGAATGGGCATCACTGGTCGTAAAATTTAGGATGTTTTACGGTTGGCAAGGCTGCTAAGTTAAGAAACTTTGAGGCTACTCCGTACGAAAAGGATCACCGGACTCAAAAATGTCACTGCACATTTTCAGATAAAATATCCCCAAAAATGATCCATAAAGATTTTATACATCATGTTTGGACATTCTATACGCAAATAGTCTGTTCTTAATATAACTTGATATTATGTTGCCTTCCTATCTGCTAAAATCCTGCTTATTTCCAACCATGTCTAATGTGAAAGTAGTCAAATACACTGTTAAAAATGTTTTGATTTATGAACTAATTAATGTAATAGATTACCACAAAGTATTCAAATTTAAGTATGCATTGTATTACTCATAGAACAATTAGGGAATTATATTAAAGCAGGGCGTATTGGATATACAAATATTATCAACTTCTTTTTCTTCTTGTATCTTGCAGACATCTTTCGGGTCAAGTTTTTCCGACCTGTTATCGGCCGGCTACAGTTTACCCACTGCATCAACAGGCAACGTTTTAACGTTTCCAGAGGATTCTGGCCCCACGGGCCTTCAGGCGTCGGCAGCGTCTTCTCCAACAACTGACGACCACTACAAGCTGCCGACGTCCTTAGACGATCCATCTTCGTCATCGGGCTTTCCAGACGTATTTCAAGCAGAGTACCTTTTAACAGCAGATCCTTCACTGGCAGCAGCTGCTACTGAATTTAAGTCTCCTCCACCGTTACCACTTTCAGTAACATCCCCAAGCAGTAGCGTTGGCTCTCCCCATTCAGTTCACTGCCACAATCCTGATTCCCCTCCCCTTCATCACCAACCTCATCCACTCCCAAGCTTTCAAGAAACATATTCTCCTCGCTATCGTCCGCGGGGTGAAACAGACATATTTTCTTTTAAAATGGACGAAGCTTGTTTCTCACAGGCTTCCTCTCAGCCCCCTCCAGCACATCAACAGTTTCCAGCTCATCAGCAACTACCAGCACATGCCCATCCTCCTGTTGATGTTTATTCGTCTCATACTCCACCACCTGGTAGTTTTTACCCTCCTCAGCGTCCAATGAGCACACCCTATGTACCTCCCTCTCCTTCACCAGTAGCATCTTCTCCATCTCCGGTATCTTTTCCTCAGCCTTTTTATCCGAGTGGTCCAACATTTGAAACACCACCTCCGACAGAACCATCCTATACTCTTCCTCAGTTTCCAGAAACAACAGTGGCCCCTATGCCATCGTTACCAGCAGTGCGCCAAAGGAGGCCGTCGCTCTCTCTACAGGCAAGGTAAATGTTCTCCAAAGCAGTTACTTTTTTCTTACAGTTGTCTAAGTTTTTAAATAGCAAAACAATCTAACTTCAAATGTCAGAAAAAGCTAAACTCATTTAATTGGAATACCTTGAAAATTGAAATGAATCTACGGCAATAAATACTACAACTTCGTTACCATCTACTTGCCTTTAATTATTGTTTAGGTGTTTGGGGAAATATAATTTCAAGTAAATATTTGAATAGTCAATTGTTAATTTCTTAACTTGAATCAGATCTGTACAATTCCCAGTAAAGTGATTCATCGGACTTTTTGACAAGTAAGCCTATGTCAGTTATTGCGTTCAATTTATTCAAGGTGGTGGTAATAGTAAATATGATAAAATTGTACTTAATTATAAGTTGTCAGCAGTAGCACTCTTCAATAATGTTATAGAACTACGTCAATTTATGTAGTCTACTGAGCAAATCCTTGTCTTAAGATCTTAAAATGTATTCATGTTCCTCGATTCTTATATACTGGATCGTGTTAAATTTCTTAGACTAGAGGGCAGTCACTTAATATTAGTCAGAAAATCTTATTTTTTGTAATGAAAATAATGACTAACTTTATTTTTATTGTATTACATAGGATTTTTTATCCATTCTTCAGCGTTGCAGATGTGTCCAAACATCGTGGAGGCCCTCCTTCAGTAATTGGATCAGGCTCACCAGTGGCAACGTGTTCGAGATCTCCTCCCAGAGATGTAGGAAACAAACCTTCGCCATCATCTCCATCCCAACTGTGTGCTGTCTGTGGTGATACAGCAGCCTGCCANCACTATGGTGTCCGTACCTGTGAAGGCTGCAAAGGATTCTTCAAGCGCACAGTTCAGAAAGGATCTAAATACGTTTGCTTAGCTGATAAGAGTTGTCCTGTAGATAAGAGAAGGAGAAACCGCTGCCAGTTTTGCCGCTTCCAGAAATGCTTAGCTGTGGGAATGGTTAAAGAAGTTGTGAGGACAGATTCACTTAAAGGTCGGCGGGGTAGACTACCATCAAAACCTAAATCGCCTCAAGAGTCTCCTCCATCACCTCCAGTTTCGCTCATCACAGCCCTGGTGAGAGCTCACGTGGACACAACACCGGATCTCGCTAATCTAGATTATTCACAGGTGAGGAATTGAAAATAACTGGTTGAANTCNATGTGTTACCTTTCTTTGAAACGCANTCTAAAGCATACCATCTATAAGTTGCAACAGAATGTGATGGTCGTGTCATTGAAATCTATCTAACTTTTTTTAATATTCAAAAAGATAATATTATAAACAATAATTCAAAAGTTTAAACAATTATTAGGTAATTTAATGTTAACAATTTGTGTAGATATGATATTCAATTATACTATTAAAAAAAAATGTCAGTCAATAGTTTCAAAAATAGGCGAATTACATAGTTTGATAACTCAACTAAATTGAAAGTCATCCACTTGAATATTAACCTAATAAGTCGTGATGTATGGTGAAAGTTTGGTGAAAGAAATTAATTTGAAAATTTGCATATTTTACTAAAGGTTCTGTGTCTATATATGAAACAACGTGAGTCCGTTGACACATGACTCACGTNGTTACATATATAGAGACTGATTTATGAACTTAGTGCGTCAATACGCCATTTTGACAAAATAGAAATCTCTCAGGTGGATTTTAGTTGAAGCCATATGAGCTTCAACGTTCGCTTGGGTATACAATTTTCCTTAGTTTCATTAAGCAATCCTCGTGGACTTCACTATGTCAAATTATGTACCGTCTGTAAGTTTCTTATATATCGTCTGTTTTTTTTAAACTACTACGAAGATACTTTTAGTTAATTAGTAGCCATTACCATGTACTTCAGGTATATATGAATTCAGACGAAATGTAGGACTTTAGGTGGGGTTATGTCATTATTTCACTGAAAAGCCATTTGTCTGCACTTTCTAATTTGTATATTCCTTGATATTTTTCAGTACCAAGATCCTTCTAAGCCGCCAATAGACCCACCAGCGACTGAAGCAGAGAAGGTCCAACAATTTTATCAACTGCTCACTACTTCCATTGATGTTATTCGCTCATTTGCAGACAAAATTCCCGGGTTTTCCGAGTTATCGCGTGATGACCAAGATCTACTCTTTCAGTCCGCCTCTTTGGAACTTTTCGTTTTGCGACTAGCATATAGGTAGGTGTAGTATACGCTATTTATGTATGCCTATTTATTCAGACACCTAATTTTGTATAGTTAATACTAACATTTTTTCTCAAACTTTACCAATTTCAAACTTTATTTACTCGGTTTAAATTGTCCTAGTATCTGCTTTAGTTTTACTTACCTATCACAGAGCTGTGTAACATAGTGTCATTAGATATACCGTATTTTTTATATTA
>KZ872159.1:0-11181 GCA_003456935.1 Machilis hrabei
ACCGTTTAGGACGTGAATAATAACTTGTGGTGCCTCGTGCACCCCCTGCCAAGTACCTTACCGGTTGATTTCAGGGTATGATGTAGATGTACAATAATACTGCACTTTGTTATGCACGCTAGCCCCTTTGCAGGCATGTATATTAAGCATCGAGGATCAATTTCGAAGGGGAATCCCCAAAATTATTTCCTTAGGATTAAAAAAAGTGGTGACTAATTTTTTTTTTTTTATGCTGGCTAAACTGTTGAGTAAGGAGTAATTTCCAAATAATCTTTTAGTGCTGAAAACGATGGCGAACTTTCAACAAATTTCCGACCCTATTTTTATTTTATTTTCAAAATGACGTCCGATTTTCAAATTTAAAATTGGTTTATTGTCATGTAATACATGATTCCACACTAATGTGTACCCCTGATTAGGGCGGTGATTGAAAGCACCAGATTGAAAGTGGTGTCCTTTAAAAAAAAACATATTACCCATGAGGAGTGATTCAAATAAAAATCAATTATCTAATTACTACATACAGTATAACAGTATAATTACATATTTTTAAAAATAACTACATAACAGAAAATGATTTGGCGTCAGTTTCATGAAGGTCTCTGGATCATATTCTTCCTCACTGCCAGTGTTCAAGTCGTTCCTGTGACGGAACATCTCACATTAACGTTAAATTTTCAAAAGAATACCACAGGGTAACACTAAAGACAATATTCTCCCTCAAATTACATGTAATTTGGTGCTACAGTATGCGTATAGGTTGAATAGTAGTATTAAGTTTGTGTAAACACTCGTCCCCTCAGGTCCAGAATATAGCAGGTTACTCTGCAATGTGTACAAAGCAAAGAGCACGGTAGACCAACATTCCTTCAGGATCGGGCACCCACACTTCACAAGCTCCTGCATCTGATATTGATGGGAAGCAGCCCCACTTTGGCATCCACATTTTTGAGCCATCCCCATTCTTGCGTACTAGGCGAAAGAGGCTGTGCCCACTTTGACCACCTTGATTTTCTTAAATTTTGAGTCAACCTCCTAATGGAGAGATTGTTATAACTTTTGGTTCCCTTATTTCAGAAGAGCCATAAAAAACACATTTACTGCCGCAAGCAGGGACGATGAAACTAATGATCTCTGAGCGTTTACTCGTACTTCAAACGAACCGTTGAACTCAGTATTTGCAGCAGAACTATATTTGCGCAAGCACTTCACGAAACGTTTAAAATTAATTGCGTCTTCATCTGCGCTCTCAAAAGTTGTATGTCGAAATACATTTTTGGTGTCATGCATATTCTTAATGGAATATTTCTGCTCGCAGTTGCGAAAAGTCCCGGAACCTTGTAGTGTGAATTGTAGGCGTTGCCTCATCACTACCTGTCATTTCCAATTTATCGTTATGCATCCTTATTAAAACACTCATTTTAAAAACAAAGTCAGTGTCTTCCTGGCAAAGCTTGCTTGTCACAAAAGAAGCAACGTGTGGAAAAGCAAGTGCTTCACAAGTTTGGCCGTCAGAGGCCAAATCTGATGATGCATCTTTATCTTGTGGTTAAGGAGATTGTACAACTCTGTCAAGCACCACTTTTGATATTTAGCCTCCTGTGGTATCAAATTACCAGCACTTAGCTTGGCTAGAAGTTAGTTGTCTCCTGGGACTTTACTATATATCTGACGTGGCTGTCCAATGTTCAAATATAGAAGCATTTCTTAATGGCTCGTCCCACTTGGGACCACAGTCGCTGATGAAACACACTTCACTAACAGACAGTACACAATATCTTGTTAACCGACACTCACCTGATATCTCCTGCTTAGTGCTAAAGCTAGAACAGCCTAGAGTTTTTGAACCCAGAGAATTCTTGCGGACGCATTTCCGAGCACAGGCGAGATTCTTTTTATGTAATCGGTTCTAACGTGACTTATGCCAGTGAGCACAGTGTGTAAACAAAGTACGCTGCACACCATCACCGTCATCTAGGGCCTTCACATTTATATCTGGAGGCAGCTGTCCAAGTGCAGACAGTTCCTGGAGCATCATTGCGCTTTACACTGCCTTTATTTTTGGCATGATTGCAGAGATCATCTCCGACACTTTTCCGGCACAAGTAGAAGTGAGGGTTTTCAAAATGATGTGGGCAAGCAGCTCGAAGACGTTTGGGACCCTAGTGGAAGCTACAGGACATAAATTTGGTAAAGAAAAATGGAACCATTAAATACCACATCAAACATTACCATCTGAAATACTAACTGTGGTTATAACCCAAGAAATAGCTAAAAGAAACTATAATTCGCATCAAAACATCATGAGTTGACGACAAACCCTATTGGTTGTAGTTAATGGCGCGAATAGTGTTTATAAAATGCAAGAAAATAAAATGGTGCTCATTATTTTATCTTAAGCAGTTCTAAAGTTGACAGAATATCACCACCTTTAATCTGGCACTCTTTTAAAGGTCAGCATCATGCTAAGGGGGGCGAAATTAGTGTGGACTCATTTTTCACTTAATCATAAATCAACCTTAAATTTAAAATTTGAAAATTTGACGCCATTTTGAAGATAAAATTAAAACACGAGTCGTTTTCAACCGGAGATTGTTTTTTAAAGGATACCACCGAATTTGGTCACCAAAATATTAGTTGGAAATGAGGCCTTACTCAATAATATAGCCACTACAAATAAAAAAATCAGGTTGGTCACCTCTTTGAATTCTACGGGAAAACTTGATGCCCGAGGTCTAATTATACATTCCTGCAGAGCGGCTTGCTTGCATTACAAAGTGCAGTATTATATCAACTACCACACGGACTATTAGACAAAGCGTGACGGAAGGGCACTGGATGGATAGTGCGATGAACGTTCGCATAAGGAACATTTACAATCACATATCACGACAGTATAGACACAACAAGACATTAATACGGAATATATATTAAGGTATGGGAAAGAATACATGCACCCTACGAGGGAAAGTGGAGAGGACCAGATTAATCGATGGTTTGTTAGCCATGTCAATCACTTCCTTTGTTTTTGAGGTTTGCCCCAGACTTCGTGTTACCAGTTGTGGAGCGGTGCATTTGCACAGCCTCTCGACAGTTACTTTGTAGCATAAGATAAGCAAATAAAGGAAATTTCTGTTTAAATTTGGCAAANCCGAAGCTATTCACGTTTTATGAAGCCCACGTAACACGAGATCAGTTTTCTCGACATTTTCAATGAGAATAACAGAATGGGGAGACATTTACTGTCTCTACCCATGTTTCGCCCAGGATTCTTTAAAGCATTGCTACAGTATAGTGAAAGTGCAAATGTAACTGGAGTCTTGCTAGACCTACTTACTTGTATGAGTGCATTAACACTGTGCCATCTTACCTGCTGGTTTAGTCTGAACTCGTTAGGAACAGAATCCGCGTGGACAACTTTCACTATGAGAGTGTTTGATGTCAATTTGTCATAGAGATATGCTTCTCTCATGACCCTACCATTATAAAAGAGATTTAGTTTGACATTAGTGGCAGTTTAGGTATGTTTAGGAAATGTTTTGTAGTGAGACAACGTGCGATTTCTTCTATGGATAACTTATAATTTTCTGTGTTTGTTTTTCTGATGATTACTTTTAAAATTGCTTGTCTGTTTCACGCTGTAAATAATCTCACGTGTTTTAAGAGTTTGTGTTTAACTAGTCACTTTGCCCGTTCTTCGCACGGGTTGTTATAACCATAATTATTACAATTTCGCCCTTTACCATAGTACACCCAGTATTGCATCCATACGATACACTGAGGCAGTGCTACCGAATTGATTTATTGATTTCTAACACAAATTACTCAATAAAAGATGCAGTCTCTCTTCAATAACTTCTTCCTTCCGGATACTTTTTTTTGGGGGGAAGGGTGTTGAGGAGAGGGGGGACACGATCTCCACTACTTTTCTTTTCTCCCAATATAAGTTTCATCTTTTCATCTAGATTATATTCCACTTCCAATGATATGCCGCATGCCATACTTCAATATTTTCAACCCCCACCCCCTAAAAGGAACCTTCATGCGAAATTTAAAGTTTCAAGGTCCAGGGGTTGGGGAAATACGTTGATTAGTCAGCTTTATGGAAGTTTACATGGGGGGTCTCGAAAATCTAGCTGCGTTGCGTTCTGTCCCGTGCCCTGCAAAGTTTCAGCTTTCAAGGTCAACGGCGGGCTACTGGAGATCGTGGAAATACAGACACACATTAGCAAATTATTTAGATTTACTTCTGATTAGAGGAGGACGTGTGTCACATACGAGTATCACTGATTTCAGCTAAACATTTTAGCCCACGATAGATTCACAAAAAGACTTCCATTATGGGCGTGGTTTTCACTAAACAAATCATATTTTAACTTGCCAAGTATATTTTGGGTAGAGCGATGATTATAAGTCTTTGCAGTGCAATAGCTGAGGTGTTAAATCATATATATAAGGTCGACTTTTTGTGCTCTCGGTATAGACAGCAGCAGATGTAATGTGTATTTACACAGTCTTAGATGCATTCAGTTTAGCGAATATAATTCACAAACACTGAAATCTGATTTAATTTCAGTAATGTCGAAGTGTACCACCCCTATTCGACCATGCGAAACGTTTTCTGCAATTATACACCAAACAATTTCAAACTGATTTCAATTTGCGCAAAGTAACAGTGATAGATAAAATATGCATAATGGGCCAAATTGCATTTTAATGTTGGAAGCCTTAGCATAGACCTATATACTGTAATGTGTGGAGTGAGTTCAAATCCTGGCCGGAGCTTTTATGAAAATCCTGGTAATATATATATAGTTCCTACCTATTATTTAATAATTGCGTTGCACTAGTTATGTTATTGCTTGTTTTCTGTGTACTCAAAGAAGCTCGTCGTGAAAATTGAATAGGCTATATATAGCCTACTCCTCGTCAACTCAAGACAAAAGGGACGTATCCATCCGCACGGTAACCGAGCGCACTCCTTTGTATCTAGCTCCGCCCACTCTCATCTAACTTCTTTACCACGTGTTCTACAGTATGCCGCTGATTCACGTCAAATAACTTGTGATACAAATTCATCACAAACATTCACCACTCTTGGTCAACTTAAAGTAACTCACGGGAGATTCCAAAGCAGATTTAGAACAACTGGCACTCAGATTAACCGCCATTATCCACAACTCCCCACGCTTCACAGATTGAAGCCAAGACTCCTCCTCCATCGAGAGACTCAGTAGTGGGTGATTGTGTGTCAGGAGATGATGATGATATTATTCAACGAAGCTTAAAACTACAGTTAAAGTAAAATTAAACTCCCAAAACTGGTAATGAAAACAGCAGTTTACTACTGTACATTTAGTTATACAATGTAAAATCCTGACATACTATAGTGGAAGTGTCGAACTACCTTCTTCCTCATCACACCATTCTTCCGCAGAACGGTCTGAAGTATATCAAAGCTGCTGCGTTTTTCTTGAGTTGACGAACAGGTTTTTTATATTTAATAGCGCGGTTAATAGTACTCTTTTTAGATTGCTACGTTTAGGTTTAAAGCAACTGTGTTACAGGTTCAAGAAGTGAACAAAGAAATTGCCTGACCTGCTCTTTAAGTGCCAAAACAATTTATTACGTGATTAGGTTTTAAGATTTCTCCTTCGTTTCAAATGAAGATAAAGAATCAGATCGCAAAATCCAGAAATTTGTGAGCCACGGAGTCTGAACTAGGGTGAAGAAATGCCATCAAATTGCGAATGAAGCAGCTCACAAATGCACTATCAAACATAATATGGAACATGGATACAATTGGTATAGCCTACTACACCCATTGCTTCCGAAACGCATTCTAACGTTTGTACTTGGACTTTTTCTAAAATGTCATGCTAACCATTCGTACACAGCACAGCCAGTCATTATAGTAAGACGCGGGAATTCACTGGTGACTTTTGCTTTGTCTTTAAGCACCCAAAGAAAGATGGGCCCACGAGTACAGAAAACTGTCTTTCAACCGTAACAGACTGGACTTCCATTATTTATTTGTAATTGTATAGTAAGGTGCAAACTATATTCTATTGTGCTAGACAAGTCGCTTTGATTTTACTTCAGTTGTGTACGTTCATACTTTCAGATGATTACAATGAACATTTTTTTGTAGTAACCATATGCTTTGTACCACTAGAAATTCGTTGGTTCATCCATTTGCATAGAAACACAAACTTTACGTCTGCAGTTGCTGTGGTTAGAAGCACGTGTTCAAGAGTGATACGCTAGATTCTGCAACTTCCTTTTAAAGAAACGGAAATTTTGTGGGGAAATATCAGTTTTCTCACAAAGGCATATCAACAATGTTCATTCAGTTGGTAGTTTATAGAACCAGGTGCGGCTGATGGACTCCAACTTTTGATGTGGACCACGAAAATACTGCTTCTAGAGGCTATAGAGTACTAGATAAAGTTTAATTTTGATTCCTTGGGAAGTAAAGTCTCATGCAATTATTATTATAGTTCTGTTTTGTCTTTAGTTATATCTCACCATACACAATCTGAACTCAAATTCATATTACAGTCAAGGACGGAAGGACATTCTTCCCACTTCAAATGGCATAATCTCTAGCCAGTTGTGAACTTTTGTTATTTCGTATTTCAGGGTAACTATTACAATTATTTAGAATTTTTCCCTCGTCAGAATTATTCGAAATTAAATTTAATGTTGTCTATTATATTCCGTTTAGATACATCACCACAATGTGTTCGATAATTAAACGTTTCGAGTTGGCCTAGTGTCAGGCATACAATTTGTTAAAATGAAAGAAATAAACTACTTCAAACATAGATGTACAAGGAAAGTATTTGTATCTGTTATCTCAGGTTAAGAAAACAGAGGAAGTTAAAAAAAAAACGGTTTTCCCGTTTTCTGCGGGATGTGGTTTCTGGTTAAGCGATAGAAATCCGTTATCATATCTAGCTAACGTAATATGTAAGGTTAACAAAGACAGGAGTGTTGCAATATTCCGATATATCTATATCGACTTCGATATTTTCGACACTTTGAAAATATCAAATTTCGAAAAATATCGAAATCAAAATTTCAAGTTTTTAAAGTTTTGAGTTACGAAAACGTAATGATATGAATTTTGATGCTTTCAACATTCGAAAAACATCAATGTTGAATTTCGATGCTTTTGAAGGTCGAAAAATATCGATATCGAGTTTCGAAAATTTATAATTTCTTAAAATGTTCATATTAAAAACATCGGAACATATCGATATCGAGCTCGGCTGTTCATAAACAATAATAAATTTAGTATACATCAAACGTTTATCTGAATCTAAAAATGTATAGTAATTTTAACAAATGGGGATGACTGGTAATTTAGAATATTAACTAGATTAATCTGGTATGAAATAAAAAAAAAAAAATATGTTTGATTACATTTTATGTTGAATATGTGTTTCAAAATTCCTTATCACACTTAGAAGGTACACATAGAATGTAAAAATGACCTCTTTAGCAATGGCAAAAACTGATCAAGTTTAGAGCAAGATAAATTATCTGAAAATTCTTATATGGATGAATTACAAGCACGTAGAGTGTCACTCCATACCCTTTTGACAATTATATTATTTTAATAAACAAGGCCGCCTTGGAGTGGGTTCCACTTTCATCTATGTTTCATGCTTTTTCCATTGAGCAGTAATAAATTGTATTTTGATTCTCTTGCGTAATGTGTGAGGTACATGTAATTTTAAACTAACTTTTAACACATCCTATGTTTCGGTTAATAAACCTGCCGTCAAAAGTTAAGTGCCACGTGCGGGGATTCGCCTAGAATAGCAACAAAGTGAGCTAGTGGCCTGCAATCTCGGGGCAAGACAGCCTAAAAGGTCGTGTACAAGTCTCCAAAGTTGCATTGATGAGGGATCATCAGTTTCTGAGTTATGCCCTTCATACCACCCCATATCACAAATCAAAAGTAACAGCCTTTTACCAGGCTGTGCAGGGGGCGTTCAACGAAACAGAAAGGGTTGAAACCATGTTGACATGTTGTCCCAAGTCTCCTCGACACAACCACGTCAAGACGTTTCGCCTGCAACCGTTTTCAACCCTTACCAGCAACCCCTTTGCACGTACGCCCGTGCTGCCTGCCTGCCGAACCCCCGGAGGTCACGAACTTTCAAAACACATTCCATGTTATTGGGTTACACCCACAAAGTGGAATGAGACCCCTACACGCACTCTCACCCCTTATTCCACACCCAGAGCGCAAACCCCGACTCATCCCCTCAACGTCCGGCCCTGTTTTTCATCCAAGCAAAGTCATCTGACAGCCCATTGCCATCAAGCCAACCTCAGAATAGTTAGCCAAGTCTCTATGAACCGGTATTTGCAGTCTCCAAAGTCACATTTTTTCCAATCATCCCCCTTTCCACTCCTGTGGAAATGTTATAAAATTTGGGGATATTTAGCGCTACGAACTGTACCAAACATGTCGGGAGCCTGTGGTAACACTACCGACGCAATATCAACCCCTCCGGACAGGACTAGTGACATGCAACCCCTAGAACTTGAGTACTCCCCCTATTATTCCCACCCCCATAAAAAAGCTTTGAGCGTACGAAATTTTTTTCTCTCACTCCTCCCAACCTCCTTTTCGCTCCTGCTTGACACCTCTCTCTCCATTTCGCTACTCCAAAATACACTACCCCCTCAAACCTATCTGGCACCTTTCGCATACTCTCGCTCCTAACTAATACCTCCCTGATCCCTGATCAACCTTTAACCTTCTAGACTACTGAAGATGCAACTCGAAGAATCCAAATTTATCAGGAGCCTTTGTAGATACTGCACGAACAATNAAGTTTTTAATAATTTCTAAATTCTATATTTCTGCACAACCAAACAGATATATCTTCATAAAATATGCAGATTGTTCTAGTATTATGTTGCTATTCCTATGCCCTTGTAAACTGTGTCACCTCCATTTGTGATCAAATTGAAACCCACTAACCTATGAATAGAAAGCTTCATGAAGAATGTAAATTTATCTAGAATCATCTGGAAATATGTAGTTCACAGCACATACATTTTGGTGCTTCCGAGTACTCAACATGTGTGTCCAACTTCAGGTCAAAAGTCAATGCAACTGATGATTTCTATATCAGAATTTGATCCTATTGATATTCAATTTGTTCCAAGTTTCATCAAATATAAAACTGAAATATCGTTGAGGTACCATACTATCTATGCACATAGAGTAAAGCAATACGGCTTCTCGTTATTTAAGGCGTTTTATTTCACAGAAAATATGGGTTAAATGCATTGAAAAAGCAATACGGCTTCTCGTTATTTAAGGCGTTTTATTTCACAGAAAATATGGGTTAAATGCATTGAAAAAGCAATATTTAAACTCAACGCATAACAAAAATATATCATCATCAGAACATAACCAGTGGCTTTACTTTCCTTTCTTATAACTACGCATATGTGTTCATTGTTCAAGCAATTCGATGTCAGTATTGAAATAAAGTTTTGCTAAATTAGGTTACAACGCCATCGTAACTTGTGTAACCTTTTCGTATTTATATCTCAACAATGGCCGGGTAATGGACTGTGTTTTAATAACGAAAAATCGTAGAATAAGCATCTTTAAAAGATACGGGAATCAAACATTGTAATTAAGACAAAATACAGTTCTATGGGAGCCTAGACCATTAACTCTGACAGATTGTAAAATTCATGCAAATCTCCAACGTTATTTCCTGTCCCCACTTAACGTGAACACCATGTAGGCTATACCCAATACGGCCTACTAATTTNTTTTAAAGTAATGGATCAAAAACAAAGGTTGAACAAAGGTATTTATTATCTGAAACTTAAATTATCACAATACTTATCTTTTTTGTCACCTCCACACACCCTCATGGATATAATGTTCACCTTCCAACTTAAAATATATCACATCCTTATATTTATTCAAGAAATAATGTAAAAAAAAACATATTTTTATGCAAAGTAGGGTAGTAATTGTAAAGTCAGACTTCGCGACATTGAAATCGTTTCGATTTTTAGTATACACAGTATGTTACATAATTATTCAAACTATATGTTTGTGTACATGTTTGATAGTATTTAATGCTTTATGATACTGTATAGTGTGTTACTTATACTACGTACAATGTATCTAATGTAAATTTTATATTCTATGTATTTTTGTCCTGACAAAGGTTGAGGGGAAGAACGGCCAACAATGGCCGTTCTTCCCCTTTTGCCTCCACAATAAAGACGTTTTATTATGATTATATGCACAGGTTCAAGTAGGCATACTTCACTCTGTCTGTTCTGCATACATTTCAAAACCAGGAAACCTCAATTATTGATATGCCCAATTTCACTGGCGATTTGAACGGGGGTGCTTATATTTTTCATTTTCCCTTCTCCACTGGTGGTATGGATGGGAATAAGGTGCTCGAACTTTGGTTGTTTTCTCTCGAAGAGTACCTTTAAAGGTGCCTATACACTGAATATATAGCAAAAACATTGTTGGTAGCATAATGTTAATATCAAATATGTTAATAACATTTTTTTTACTGTTTTGGTAAATGTCGTTAACAAAATGATAATTTCAATGTTTTGGGCAAAAATGTTGGTAGCATGTCATGAACAAATCGAAAAGAAACTGATAGACGAGTCGAATGTTATTAACAGTGTTGACAGCACGAATAACTTGCTAGTAACAATTTGTTATCAACATCCTTTGATCAGGACCGCTTCCAGAGCGGTCGCTAAAGTTCTGCTATTATCAAAATTAACAACAATATTATCGACATGTTAGTGAAAAACATAATAAATGCTGAAAGCAAATGTTCTTGACAAAAATTAATAGCAAAATGTTACTAACATTTGTAGAGACTTTTAACAATGTTAATATCAAATGTTATCAACACATGTTGATAACAAGCGTTAATAACATTTTATAGACCACTTTTTTCAAATTTGTTACAAACTTTGCTAATAACACGTGTTATCAGCAATGTTACCTCCGGTGTATAAAGCCCGCCTCACACGGTGCCTAATTCCATACAGGAAGTGTATGCCAGCAGGCATGCCTACTGTTGTGCCCAGAAATTCTTACTCCTACCTGCCGACGTACCGGTCAAGATACAGGTTACAGTGCCTGTTTTGAAA